>JAOTRH010212625.1:0-10826 GCA_034768845.1 Heliamphora exappendiculata | reverse complement strand
TATAACGCACCAATTCGTTGATTGTGCGTGTGTTGTTGCTCAATGACGACGAAAAATACCACCACCCAACCGGTTGAATCATCGTCGGCGGCGGTGGCAGCGCCCTCATCCGACGAGGTCGCAGCGAAGGCATTGCACAAGAGGTACGAAGGGTTGGTGATGGTACGGACCAAAGCAATTAAGGGGAAAGGGGCGTGGTACTGGGCGTATCTCGAGCCCACACTGGTTCACAATTCCGATTCCGGGTTGCCCAAAGCAGTGAAATTGAGGTGCTCTCTCTGCGACTCCCTCTTCTCGGCTTCCAACCCTTCCAGAACAGCTTCCGAGCATCTCAAGAGAGGCACTTGTCCGAATTTCAATTCCGCCCCAAAACCCATTTCTTCCATCTCCCCTTCCTCCATGCGCACTCTCACTTCTCCTTCTTCTTCGCCGCACCCCAACCACCGCAAGCGGTCGTCTTCCGGTGATCGTGCTGGTAGCGGCGGCGGCGGCGGTGGCAGTGGTGGTGCTGGTGCTGGTGGTGCTTCTTCTTCTCACCAAGTTCCACCGCTTGCTATTGTTGATCCATCACGGTTTTCAGTGGAACTTGCTTACCCGCCGGCGGTTTCGGTGGCTAGTTGTGGTGGCGGTTGTAGTGGTGCTTTTTACTCTCAGCCGCAGCATTTGATGTTGTCAGGCGGGAAAGAAGATTTGGGCGCTTTAGCTATGTTGGAAGATAGTGTAAAGAAGCTGAAGAGTCCAAAAGCATCGCCAGGGCCAACTCTGAGCAAGGCTCAGATTGATTCAGCGCTAGATTCTTTAGCCGAATGGGTCTACGAGTCTTTCGGTTCCGTCTCGTTTTCAAGCGTCGACCACCCGAAATTCAAAGCCTTCCTTAACCAGGTCGGCTTGCCGGCGGTGTCTCGACGAGACTTTGCCGGCGCAAGACTCGATTCTAAGTACGAGGAAGCCAAGGCCGACTCGGAAGCAAGAATTCGCGACGCCATGTTCTTCCAAATCTCGTCGGACGGGTGGAAATCGAAGAACTCCGGCCACGGAGTGGAGGAGAATTTGGTGAATTTGGCCGTGAATCTCCCTAACGGGACTAGTGTCTTTCGGAGGGCGGTGTTCACTAGAGGTTCTGTGCCTTCCAAGTACGCAGAAGAGGTTTTATTGGATACGATCAGGGGCATTTGTGGGAACGCTGTGCACCAATGTGTTGGCATAGTTTCAGACAAGTTCAAGGCCAAGGCATTGAAGAGCTTGGAGAGTCAGCACCATTGGATGATTAATCTTTCTTGTCAGTTCCAAGGATTCACTAGTTTGATTAAGGACTTTAGCAAGGAGCTTCCATTGTTCAAGAATGTGACTGAGAATTGCTTGAAAGTTGCGAATTTCATCAATAACAAGTCCCAAATCAGAAGTGCCTTTCACAAGTATCAGTTACAGGAGTATGGGCAGGCCGGGTTGTTGAGAGTACCCTCGCGCGATCATGACAAATCGAGCTTTGGACCCGTGCACGCTATGGTGGAGGACATACTGAGCTCGGGCCGAGCGCTTCAGTTAGTCCTGCTCGACGAATCCTATAAGATGGTGTCCATGGAGGAGCAAATCGCGAGAGAGATTGAGGAGATGATGAGGGATCCCCGTTTCTGGAATGAATTGGAGGCGGTCCACTCGCTTGTTAAACTTACTAGGGGAATGGCTCAGGAAATTGAGACAGAAAGGCCTCTGGTTGGGCAATGCATTCCTCTTTGGGACGAGCTGAGGGCGAAAGTGAAGGATTGGTGTTCCAGATTCCACATTGCCGAAGGTGATGTGGAGAAGGTGATCGATACGCGGTTCACAAAGAATTATCACCCGGCTTGGGCTGCCGCGTTGATCCTTGATCCGCTTTATCTAGTTAAGGACACCAGCGGGAAGTACCTACCGCCCTTCAAGTGCTTGACGCCTGAGCAAGAGAAAGATGTCGACAGGCTCATAACCCGGCTTGTGTCGAGGGAGGAGGCTCATATCGCGCTAATGGAGCTTATGAAATGGAGAACGGAAGGGCTTGATCCGGTGTATGCACAAGCAGTGCAGTTGAAACAGAGAGACCCGATTACCGGAAAGATGAGAATTGCCAACCCACAGAGCAGTAGGCTTGTGTGGGAAACTTACCTTACCCAGTTCAAGTCACTGGGGAAAGTTGCAGTCAGGCTCATCTTCCTTCATGCGACCTCATGTGGGTTTAAGTGTAATTGGTCTTTCTTGAGATGGGTGAGTGCCCATGGGCACTCTAGACTAGGCATGGACAGGGCTCAGAAATTGATATTTATCGCCGCTCATTTGAAGCTCGAGAGGCGGGATTTTTCCACCGATGAAGAAAAGGATGCAGAGCTGTTCGCCTTGGCAAACGGTGAGGATGATGCACTGCATCAGGTTTTTTGTTGATACATCCCCAGTGTAATGTTTTTGTTTCCCCTTTAGAATATTACATTTTTAGGATTAATTGAATTCTTTTTACTACCTACTTTGTATTAGTGATCTACTTGCTCTTTTTAGAAGATTTTGGTGCCTTTCGGTGGGTGGGAGGTATAGGGACATTGATAAGAAGTTGAATTGTGTGTATTTACTATGGCAGACCTCCATGGTTGTTCATGGGCTTCCTCACTCCCATCCAGTCATGATTTACTTTGATTTGCAGAAACTTTGCAGTTATAGTTTGTGATAGAGAATGCTGCATAAACTTGAGTTGTAGGAACATGAAGATGTTATGGAATCTTTATTCCTCCTCTTGTAACTTGGGATGAACAATGTAATTATGAAGGGGAAGATTTTTCATTTCTCCCTTGGTTTTATGTTCAGATTTTCAACTGTTGAATGAAGATTCTATGAACTAAACTAATTTTTCTCTTGTTATTTTCTTCTTTGAAGACAGCAATTTACATATTTTTCTCTTTGTTATTTTCTTCTTCCACATGAAATTTTTTGGCACCATTTGTTGTAACAGTGTTTTATCGTCTATATGCATCCTCTTCACATTCTAACATACCGAGGAAAAAAAAAACTTCAACTTTCTACCGAGATTACATTGCTATCTTGGTGATCCATGGGATTTCCCCACTATTAGTTACCCATTTCATGAGGATGAATAGCCTCCCATCATCACAAATTCACTTTCGTTCATCTGAATCCCTTTTCTTCTAATTTGTAAGTCCATGTAACAATGGACCCCCATTCTTAAGTAAAATTAGTTCAAGATTTTAGGATGACAGAGATCCTTTATCCGACCATTCTCAAAGTTTCTTGCTTAGAAGCTTGATAGATCGACCCTGTGTGATTCATCCTGTCCATTTTTCTTATGCACGTCTTAATCAGATTCAACGCTGAATGATTGGTGAACTTTATTTACTCCCAAAACTTGGTCAGGTTCTTTCCCTTTGGGAAGGGCACTAGCTCTTATCCTTATGAAAGTGCAGTCTCTACTCCTGTGGCATTTGATGGCTTCTTCTAATATATTCAGTAGATCAAATTTGGGTTAGTTTGAGTTAAGAAGGATGCGCCGAAATATTATTGTGCTTGTTCCTCTTTCTCGATGGCAGAACCATTCGATAAAGATATCGGTAGACTGGTGAGGCCACCATAAGATGCTTGATCGGCAATAGAAACCGTCAGATCATGATTGAGAGGATTCTGCAGAAAGGACCCAAGAAACATACTTGATTTGGAATTTTTGCTGTCAAGTTTCTTTTGGAAACTACCCGAACGGGTTGGGTGGATAGCGATCTAGGCTGCGCGACATGGATCGATGACCCGGGAAGGACACAAGAGAAACGACTGTTTCGGGCTGGAGGAGCAGCTTTCTCTGGCTTTGATCTCATCCATATCCTCTGGTTTATGGGTCTTCAAGAGTGGGAGCCCCACCATGGATGAAAAAGGCAGTCTATCATTTTCCAAGCTTAATTTGGATCTTACGGAAAGAGTTAAAAGGCACATGATTCTTCTTCGTTTTGAAAATTTTTTATCACATTCGATTATATCTCGAGATTCTCGTATTCTAAAACTGTCACATGATTCAACGATTTTTAATACATTAAGATAATATGATGGGGAGTTTTCGAGTCAAATAATCTCTATCCGAGAAAAGAATCCTCATCTTTGGGTTACTTCTCTTTCAAACATTCCAAAGCTCGTGATGCTCATGCTGAGTCTTGGATCCCATGATGCTCCCCATGATTGAAAGAAAAGGTTGTGGAAGTAGCCAAAGTGGAGGAAGAGTGTCGGATTGAAGCAGCACAGAAGATCCTTCATTGTGATTGCCAAAGTTAGAATTTATTTTGCTGGTTCCAAATAGGTTGGAGCTTGGAAGTCCTATGGCAGAAAAGAAAATAACGGTGAGAAGAGCAATATAAACTCACAATTCAGGTGATTCACTCAAAAGTAAATTTACATCTATGGAGTTGCGACGATTTTTTTATGAAAAGAGACAATACAATACGAGGGTTAAAATTTTAACCAAAAACAATAAATATAAATACCCCAAAATGGGTCAAAAGCTAAAGCGGGTCAAAAATATTTTTTTCAATTGCCCGATACATCACTCTCCATTGACTACCTATAACCAAAAAATCATTTAAAACAGTGATTTATAGAAATAGGCCGAATAATGATTCAAAACTCTAAGGGATTTGCTTGGTGGTTGGAAGCGGACAAGAGTTTAGGCCAAAGGCCCAACACAGCGCAACAAGTGCAAGCTACCCCAAAAGGGGATGCTCATGATGAGTTTGAGCCAGGAGAAAGCCCATGAGGAAGCTACCCCAAAAGGGGATGCTCATGATGAGTTTGAGCCATCTCAAAGGAGAAAGCCCATGAGGAGCTTGGGGGCCACCCTAGAAGGGCAGCCCGTGATGATTTGTGCCCAAAGAGTAGCAAGCTAACAAAAGGCCATGGGCAAAATCGTCGCGCAAGGATATCTCGTTCTCGAAACAATAGTTCGAGAAAGATGGGAAAAGCTTCCTAGATGAATTAAGTCTGCTACTAGATAGGGAGAAATTCCTGATTCGACGGGATAAGAAAAAGAGATTCAGGAGATCTCAACAACCCCAAAAATGACTTTTATAAAAGGATAAGACCCTAGGAAAAAAGGTACGTCATTTCATACCAGCTCTTGCTTAAAAACACATCTCAGAGAGAAATCTAACTTAAACGTCAGAGTACTTTTCAATTAACCCTAGTCAAAAAGTACTAACAATGTTCTCGTATGTACAGGAGCTAAGAGGGATCCATTAGAAGGTTTCGCGAGTTCGGCCAAAGGAGCTCAGCCCTCTTTGTAGTTGTTCGAGATCGTTAAAACAGGTCAATTTATTAATTTGGATTGTACTGACGTTTTTCAACACCCACAGTGGTCAAGGTTTGAGACTTGTGGGTTTGTTATTTTTCAAGGTCTCAAGTTAAAAAACTCTTAGGTGTTATTAATCATTTGGGGTCATCAAATCCATATGAGGCAAAGCCACGATATTTGATTTTTGATTTCATTTTCTATCAAAATTTGTCCATATAGGCCGTGAATTACAAAGTTTGACATTTATAATTGATGCCGTTTATAAACACTTAATGATTGTAGGCCATGAATTACCCATAAACAGAAACATAGCCGGCAACAGACACTTGACGCCGTTTATTATGCAAAATAACTAAAATCGATGATTGTAGGGTCCTTTCAATATAAATTATTAACAAACAATTATGGAGAGGTGAAATATGCAAAGTAGTCAGAAAACAAAAAACATAGTGAGACGGTGATTGGATGAAGGAGAAGGCTAATTGAGTGTGGAGTATTGACAGTATGAACAACGTATTGGCTCTAAAATGTGATCTCCTAGGAGCACGACCATCCTTCCTATTTATAACCCTCAAAGGAGTTCTATTAGGATTAGGATAGAATTCCCTAAAAGGTATAATCAAGTCGTGAAAGGTGATATCGGAGAATCAAGGGATTCTATCCCAAAAATCGACCAATTAGTGTTCTACTCAAACTCAACTAGGTCGACCAACGAGTGTCTCGTGGATATCCCACCCATTCGGGTCAAGTACCTGACCCACTCGGGTCGAGTGACTTCGTGTCACTCGAGTGACTCGAGTGGGTGGGTCTATATGGTCTGACAAGTCATTTTCTTAACCACCAAGCCACATATCTCTCAACGTCCCGTATAGAATTGTACTGCTAAATTTCTTCATTGTCTATAGGACAGTCTTTCGATTCTTAGAGCAATCTAAACTTATATAGTATGTGCTATATATGTTTACCTTCACTCAGTCTGTGTTGAACCATATAGTCTGTGTTATATCATAGTGATTAGTTAGTTAGAGCGACACAGCCTATGCTATATTTGCGACTTGTGTCGTGGTAATAATACAGTCTATGTTCTCTTCATGATCTGTACCATGTGGGTATAGTCAAATAGTTAGGATTACTGTTATAGTCTATGCTATACTTCATAGTCTGTACTATGGAATGTCTTCATTCGTAGTCAGGGCTACGCTTCATACTTTGTGCTATAGGATATTCTGCACCTAGAGATGCCACAACCTTTAGTCGAGCTAGTCGGACTTCCGATAGCTTGGTTTTCTTGTAGTCTAAATCGTGTGAGCAAGGACATTATGTTACCTCGTTCACACTTGCATAAACACTGTCATTCATTTGGGGTCTTTTGCAGTAACCAAGCTACTCGTGGTACGAGCCACTCGGGTGGGTCAATTTGAGCTCCACATGGTATGAGTATTTGAGAGCTGTACTTCAATCTTCCCAAATCACTTGTGTAATTGTGATTCAAAATAATCATCAAAGCCACTGGAAAGATTAGCAGCACGAGTCCGAGCTGTAGGAGGCAAAACTGCCAAGATCATTATTTTTGTAAACGATTTTTTAATAAAAAATAATTAGACGGGCAATCGTCAAAACGGGCTCTAGATAAATTTTTTGATATCGAACGATCAAAATAAAATTCCGTGCCACCATAGTTAATTTAGAAGAAAATATTTTTGGTCGATTCTCCAACTACGAACTTTTGATTTTGAGTTAAAACTCCGGTCAAACCTTCTACTGTATTCCATGATGCGATTCCCGAATGTAGTCTGAGCTACGATCCTTCGAGAATTTGTACCGACAGAACGTGGTCAACCTTAGTCTTGAAGACAAGTTATAAATTTGTTTTAACCTACCCGCATATTTATAGGGTTACAACAAGGACCTGTGGAGTAACTATGATACAAACTTATAGTGTAACATAGATACGTATCCAACGATTTCTGTAATTATGCAAACCTCTCAGCGGTATCTATAATTATGAAAACCTTGCAGCAGTTTCTATAATTTTCATAAAACACTAAATTACAGTTCACAACACTAAAGAACTGTAACTGCACTCTAGGTCATAATCTCAAGACCATCTTCTATTGAGTTCCTGTTATTAAATACTTAACTCATCTCCCTACGTTAAGATTTTGGATACCCACCAATTAAATTTAATTACTGACATTTTAATTTAATCGGCATCTTTAAAATTTTTAAACTCTTCTGCTTAACTTATTTGACTGCCGAATAATCAAATTCATCTGCAGAGTTTGGCCAGGTCAAAACTTATAAGCTTTTTTAATAGGGTATTGCCAATCCCGATCTATCGAGACATGAATTCCGTTAATAATTAATAATCATCATATAATTAATACAGCTATTCAACGCACCAGGAATATAGACTTATATAAGATCACACCTTCTAATTAATCAAAACAACGATTATTAAATATACGCAAATAATTAATTATTTCAGAATTAAAAGTATAAGTACTTCCATAATAATCTTGGGGTATGAATTAATTTATATAGTAGGTATAAAATTAATTACCCAAATGTGTCCCGTTTAATACATACAAAGTGTACTAGCCTAGAGAGTTAGAATAATAGACGACGCTATTATCTGTTTCCCGTAACCAAGAGAGACATTTTAAAACTTTGTGCTACAGTCGTACGATGATATATCCATTTTCATCTAAACTGTGAACACATAATTATTTTCTACAAGAATTTAAAATCTAATCTTTTGTGTGCAAATCGTATCTCTACACACCAGATTAAATATTGTACAGAATAAAAAATATCAATGCATAACATTTAAAGAAATAATATTGCAAACATTACTCATTAAGATTATCATAAAATAGAAAATTAATTTTATTAAAATTAAATTAAATACTAAAACTAAATAAATTCACGATTTTTAGTATACAATCTTAACAATATCCCACTTACACTCAAAATTATATTGTCATACATCTGACTCCCATACCCTCTATATGACTATCAAAAGTCTTAGTCGGTAAACTTTTTGTAAAAGAATCTACAAGGTTGTCCCCTGATATAATCTTGGTCACAGCAACATCACCCATCTGTATAATTTCTCGTATCTGGAGATACTTACGCTCAATATGCTTTCCATTCTTATGGACTCTTGGTTTCTTCGAGTTTACAACTGCTCCGCTATTATCACAATAAAGTGTAATAGCTGACTGAACTGAAGGAATCACTTCTAGATTAAACAGGAAGTTCTTGAGCCAAACGGCCTCCTTGGCTGCTTCAGAAGCTGCCACATACTCGGCTTCCATGGTAGAATCAGCAATGTAGGACTGCTTGATACTCCTTCAACTAATAGCTCCATCTTCTAAGGTAAACTTATGAAAATCTTTGTTTGACATAAAATCCGAGTCTGTGTACTTTAAATGTACTAGACTGTCTTACTGGTAAACCAATATATAATGTTTAGTCTTTTTCAGATACTTGATTATATTCTTTATCGCTGTCCAATATTCCTGTCCTGGATTAGACTGATATATGTTAACCATGCCAACGGTAAAGCAGATGCCGGGTCTAGTACAAAACATAGCATACATTAAGCTTTCAATTGTCGAAGCATAAAGAACCGCCATCATTTTTTCTATCTCATCAGGTGTCTTAGGACATTGATCCTTGGATAGAGTGATTCCATACCTGAAAGGGAGAAACCTTTTCTTAGAATCCTGCATGCTAAAACAAGTAAGGATATCATTGATATACTTTGTTTGTAATAAGTCTAACATCTTTTATTTTTGATCTCGCACAAGTTTGATTCCTAAGATGTGACTGATTTTGCCCAAGTCCTTCATATTGAACTGTCTAGATAATTATACTTTTACCGTAGATAATGCCCCCACATCATTTTCGATGAGCAGGATATCATCTACATAAAGTACTAGAAAGATCACTACGCTTTCGTCACGCCGGTCGTTGTGGCGGCCGTCAATAGAACCTCTTGGAAACCCTAGCCAACATGGTGACCGCCAACTCACATTGTGGCGGCTGCTAATAAAACTTTTTCCAACCCAGCGGCCACCAACTTGCATTGTGGCGGCCGCCAACTCCAAATGGCCTGACGTGTCCCAAAACGTGGCAACACCTCATTGGTTGAAGGGTTTTATAAATACCATACTCCGGCATACGTTTTTGGTAAGAAATTTTATGTGAGAGAAACTCTGCCGATATACAGAGCGATCTTGAGCCCCAACGCTGAAACCCTGCCGAGATACTGAGTCCCTAACTCCCTTACCTACATTGAAGCCTACATTGCTTGGATCACCCCCCGAGGATTGGACAATTAGAGCACATTTTCTGACTTGAGAATTTCCCAGCAATCCAGATACCTCGCTTGGATCCCCAGTCTTTCTAGCCTTATTCTCTCTCTTTTGGGGTGATCGGGTTACATTTAATCTCAATTCATGTTTTCCTTCTTAGTTACATAGTTAATCTTGTCCTTATTTAATTGCTTTTATTTAGTTTATTCTTTTAATCAATTGCTTAATTCACACATTTACACTAAGCACATTGTCGTTATTCATCAAATCAGTGTTAATATAATTGAACGATACGACTAAACAATGTCGATATTGTTGTAATTCAAAATACTTACATAAAAATGGTTGTAATAGTCAATATTACACCTATTTAATTCAAATACTCTATTTCTTTTCTTTATTTTTCTTATTATGTTAATTTAGTATTCTAGCATCCATTTTCTTTTCTTCATTTTAGTTAGTCTAATTTTTTTTACTTATCACTTCATTTTATTTTCTTTCTTTGTAACTTTAATTAAATACCTTGCTTCATTTTATTCTTATCTTAATATTCTTTTCCTAACTTTTATTGTCTATTCATTTTTTTTTTCAATAGTAGTGTAAAATTCATTTATTAGCATTTTTACTTCATTTATTTTCTCACTCTTATTAGTAACTTTAATTTCATTTCAACGCACTACTTTTTTTCTTTTCTTACAGTATTAGTTCAAAACTCATTTACTAGCTTTTTTTTATCTTCTTTTTTTTTTTCTTAACATTAGGGTAATTTTTTTTATAGCATTTTATTTTATTTTCATTATTTGTTCTACATTTCATTATAATATTCTCTTTCCTCTTTCCTTTTAGTGTTAGTTTAATTATTTTTTTCTCTTCATGTGTTTATTTTTCTTTTAAAATTTTATTTTATTTTTCTAGTTTTATTTTCTTATAATTTTATTTTATCTTTTTTTTGTCATTTTCATTGAACCTAAAAATCATAAAAAATCTTTTAAGTTGATTTTCTTTCCTTTTTATTTTATTTTTATCTTTTTTAAAACACCAAATGTAAATAATTAGGTTTTCTTTTTTTCAATAGTCTAATAAATAATTTCTAACTCTTTTCTTTTTTTAGCATAATTTTTCTTGTGGCATTTTCTTTTCCTTTAAATCTCTAAATTCTCTATGTTATAAATTTTTCATTTCATTTTCTTTGTTAATAAGTT
>JAOTRH010212604.1:0-10826 GCA_034768845.1 Heliamphora exappendiculata | reverse complement strand
TTAAATTTTATGTTATTGTTAAATTTTATGTTATTTATTTTAATATTTTAATATTTCTTATTATTTTTAAAAATTTTAAAATTCACTTCTTAATCTAATCTTTCATAATTTCACACATTTCTCTCTCACACTAATTATCCTTCATTTGGCAGACTAATAGTCCGGATTAGGTCGTCTGAACTATTTGTCCAGAAATTTAACAAACACGGTATTAGATTATATTTTGAATTAATAGTCCGAACAAACTATTAATCTACCAAAATAAACATGGTATAAGGTGTAAGGGGGCCTAAGGTGTAAGGTGGTGCTCGAGGTCAACTGGCTTGGCCCTATACATTAGTTTGATCTCTTGTGATGTTGCCCTTTCTTGGGCCTTGGGCCTTGCAGACTTTTGAGTCTGCCCATTCTAGGTGACCCAAGTCTAGATAGTTTGCCCATTCTAGGTGACCCAAAGTCTGGATTATGGGTCTGATCTATTTTGAGTTCGGTCTTCTTCATTTTTTATTCTAAATTAATAAATGAAATTTTACTAAAAATTATAAGTTTACAAGTGTGATAGCAATTTCTGATTTTAAATTAACAAACAAAAGTTTTAGTGCTTAAAGTTATAAGTTTATAATTTTAACAAACACTTGTAACTTTTGCATAAAGTTATAATTACATTTTTTTAGTTATAACTTATAACTTTATAAGTTCAGTTACAGCAAATACCATTAATGGCTTATTTGGTTATTTATAACTTTTTTGTGTTTATTTTCGTATTTAGTAATTTTTGTATTTTTTGATAAAAAAAAAATTTACTTATTTGATTTTTGTAAATTTAGGTTTCCAATTATGAAATATCATACAATATTTCTTCCACTTTGAGGGGGAAGAAAAATTGACAGAAAATTGACAGAAAGAATGTATCGCAGTAAACAAGTTTTTATTTTGGCTTCAAAGACTCTTTTATCAGGGAGGGGGAAGAAAAATTGACAGAAAATTTATTTTCTACGTTGTTTAGAAACTATATTTTTTTGAGAAACTTTTCTTAGAACACCGGATTTTAGGAAGCGTTTTGGTTTCTCTTGTCCCAAAAGAATGTATCACAGTTGGCAAACAAAAAAAATTTATATAAGAAATTAAGTTCATCAAATAGTGAGTCATGTGACCATATCACGTTGATTCTAAACAAAATAAATAATATATTTTTGAAATTCTACTTTATCCTAATTTTCTTTTTGTTGCAAAAGCTATGTAATAATATGAATGGAATTGTATATACTCCGATATTAGTTATAATAATTTTAATGGCAGTGGATAGAATTTAGAAGGAAGGAAATACAAATTGACATAGCATGCTATATAAAAAGAATATGAATTTATTAAACTTAATAGAATATATGTAACTTTTGATAGAGCAACATTAGGGAAAAGAAATTCATATAGTTGATCGTATTTGATTGGAACACAATACTTTGTGCATTTCTCCCGAAAGTGAGGACAGTGCCTGAAAAATAGAAAACAGAGAACAAAAAGGGTACCAAACATCAAAACAAAATTGAAATTTCGTAAAGGGTACCAGTTACTCAACAATCATCAAAAGTTTTTCAAGTCACTCAATACTAGCTCCCATATCAATTTGCAAAGTTGCTGGTAGCTATTCCTCCACAAGATCTTCCACATCTGCCTGTTCTTCGTCTTCCTTAGTTTCCTGTGTTTTCTTCGCAGCACAACTTCCTGAAAATGGATAGATGATGCATAAGAATCCAGCACCCTAAGGCCAATCGAATATCTATACACTACACAGCTATCAATATACTTATTACACACTGTTCACCACCTAATAATCGGTGGTTAG
Source organism: Heliamphora exappendiculata (assembly GCA_034768845.1). NCBI lineage: Eukaryota > Viridiplantae > Streptophyta > Magnoliopsida > Ericales > Sarraceniaceae > Heliamphora > Heliamphora exappendiculata. The sequence continues at coordinate 8,986 of JAOTRH010212604.1, read as the reverse complement.
CATTTGTCTTCGTAACTGCACATCCTTAGGGATCCTAAAGCCTCCATTTAAAATGGCCTTTCATGAATTTTTTTCAACGATAGTCCAATCGACATACTTTTTAAATTCCCCCCATCATAAAGAATCTAAAAGGCCTCTTTTAGAGATCAATAAGATCACTACCATGGACATGAGAGAGTTTGCAGTTCGAAAATGAAATCGAATTTTATTTGAATGCTATTAGTTTGCCTTTTCCACCAAAAGAAAAAGAGAAGATAAAATGTTATATGAGATGAACATTACCAAATTCACTGAATATGACTTCACCAGAACACAATCCTTCTTCGATTTTGATAAGTTGAAGGGTCATCCTAGGTCCAATCTCTTGAAGCTTGACAGCACTTTTTGTCGAAGCTCGATTAACTCGACCAAGATTATCTCCTAGACTTACAGTTGCTGCCTCATCATCCGCTTCACTTTCTGATCCATAACCAGCTCTAAAGGGACAAAAAAGAGAGAGGAGGAACAAAATTCCATGCTGTTAAAAAAAGATCGGAGAATAGAGCAAGTGACATTCCTAATCTGCCATCATGATGTATCAAAAAAAATTTATTTCTCCTTTTATGCCATCATGGTGTATAAAAAAAAATCATGATGTATTCTTAGGCCAGAATACTTGGATGCTTAGTAGCACCAGGATAATTTGAGAAAAATAATGTTTACAGAAACAATAACAAGCGACATGCAAATGCATCATCCTACAAACAAAGAAAGATTAACATCCAAATAAATATTGCTACACAAATATGTCAACTGTCTTTAACTTTTGGAGTAGTCATATGATTCATATCTAATTTTCACATTATAAGCGCGCACGCAAAGACATAAGAATCCGAGAAAAAGCGCAAATCTCATTGAAAGTTCCTTTTAACTAACTTGATACTTCCCCCAAATATGTATACAGATGATTATATTCTACTGCTATCATTTTGTTAACTTGACCTTAAATAATGACCTGTTCTGCAGAAAAAAGTCTAAACAATGGCAAAGAAAAACAAAAGTAAAAACCTACAGCCATGGTATCAGATCATCAACAGGTTTGCTTTGCTAATTGTTGCACACACTAATTTACAGCATACTTTATACAATTTTTTGCCCCCACAGAAGAGTGAAAAGAGAGGAAGAGACAGAGAGATACCTTGTGACGAAGTCGCTCACATCTTGAAAACTTCTCAAATCAGGCACTTGATGGTTCTGCACGAACTTTCTAATTCTGCGCGAAACACCAACAGGTTGCAATCTAATGGAATAATGCCGAAAGCCAATCAGTTTCGTCTCCTTGTTATAGTTCAGTAATACAATCCTCTGGCATGAAGAAAGTTTGACCTGAAAAATGACCACATAAGAGCAAAGCAAAACTCAAGCTGATACAGGTGATTGGTATTATTCCAGCACTTACAGTGTTAATATCAATGCCTGGGAATATGTTATGAAACATAATGGTTGTAAGCTTCAAATGTTGCTCCCCAGTCCCAAAACCAGAAAGGACAATCTGGTAAAAGTGATTTAAAAATTGAAGTAATCGAATAGATAGCAATAAAAGACTCCACACAAATGTTTTAACAGCAAGTTCACACTATCAAACATCAAAATAAAAGAAAATAAGAAATAAAGCACATCACATGTAAAACAGTTCAAGGACACACGGCACCTGAGTAGTTTTGTATATATTAAATTCTCCAAATAAAAAGCTATCAAATTAAGCCACTGGAGGGTCCCCTGAAGGAGGACCAAACCAACTGTCCATGGGACCACCCCTTTTTTAATAGATAATTTGGGGAGACCCAAATTTGAGTCAATTTATTGGGGTATGTGACTGAAGCCACTGGAGGGTCCCCTGAAGGACGTTCATAGGACTGCACCTACAGGTTCTTTTAATTACGATGTTGTCATAATTGCATCATGATAGCATTCCATCAAATGGTAGAAAAGCAAATGATAAAGATTCGAGAGACACATCCAAACTGGATGGTTGGGGCTAATTCGCCAGGGAAATCAGGAAATGAATCATTGCACAGGAATTCGAAACTACCAAATGGTACCCATTTGCGATAATCTTCCAAAACTCAAGTTGTACTATGGCTTGTTGAGTTTCTGTAAATACATTAAGATGGAATCTGTTCGCAAGTTGCAACAGTACAGAAAACATGCACATGCTCAGAGCATGTATGCATGTGTTTGAATGATGTGTTTACTTTATTCCAGAAATTACCAAGGGTGCGTTTTTGAAAAGATCTTGAGGACATCTAGGGCGCACTTGAGATTGAGCAACATCAACTGCCAATGAGTACTCCTGTATTCTAAATGTTAGAGTTGGGCCTTGTGGAGTCCTGGCAACCCTCAAGTATGGAGCAACTTCAGTTTTTGATAGAATGAGGAAATGTGTAACACCCATGGGCCCTGCAACATTTAAGAAGTCCTTGAGCTTATTCCGCTTCTTTTCCTGCCATTATTAAAAAACAATAAGTGCTTCGTTAACCAATTCAGAAATAATTGGTTGAACAAATACAGATACATATGATGGGCAGAAACAAAGATGCTAAATTAAGAAAGCTAAGGGGACCAGGAGCGTTCCTTGACTATTATCGCATCCAATAATTCATGTATTGTCATCAAAATTATCCCACTTAAATAGTGGGAAATGATGAATGAAATGAAATCACTAAACTGAATAAGAAAAGGCAGACTTCCAGGACTTAATCTATCAACCTATATAAAACCGTTTGAAATATACAATTCACAAATCTCAACTCTTCTAAAAGTATCAATTAGTGGTTTTGTTATAACACCTTACCTGATGAAACTAACTTAAGCAAATACTAGCAACCTGATATCGTAGATTTCACAAATAAACATAAGTGAATTGAGTTGTCAGAATTGACAAAAGCTTGCCAAAATGTTAATCTTTCAGTGCATCCACCAAAAGTAAAATGGTAATTACCACATACAACCTGACCATTTCAGAGCACCTCTGGGTAGCAAATATTTTTTCAATATGCCATTCTCACTCGAATCTCAAAGAATACTTCATTTTCAGAGACAATTCAACTTAACAACGATCAGTCACAAGACTCGCAACTGCTTACACGAATCTGGTTTCGCCATTCTACTCGATGGCCATACTTTCAATTAAACATTTAAACCCGAAGTTAACATATGTGTTTTTCATTTGATGAGTTTGCTTAGATGTCTTGGTTTATTATCTCAACCCAATTATTCAGAACTGTTTAAGCCATTTTTGAAATGAATATAAGAGAACATTGATAAAAAAAAAAAACAGTACAATTGACTAAGCTGCAGAACATCAAACCTTAAGCTTAAGGGCAGTAAAGGGAAGCATCAACTTTCTCAAGTCCATCTGTAATTGTCTAAGAGAACCAGGCAACTTCACTCTTGAAAAGACAAAGCTTTTAGGGATCTTATCGCCAGTGATATGATCGACACTTGGCTGCGGCTTCTTCAAAACTGGCTTTACAAAGGCCTTCTTCTTCTGACACAATTCACATAGGACAATAACAGTTACCACCTCAACATACAACAACAAAATTAGATTGAATTCCATCTTTGGGTGTAAAAAAAGGAAAAAAATAGTAAAGAAAAACAATTCAACAAAAACAACCCAAAGTTTTGAGACTTTCATTAGAGAGAATCCCAATAAAGACCCAAAATAGAAGCAAAATGAAGAAATGGAAAAATAAATTTTTTTTTTGGGGGGGAGGGGGGAGTGAAGAAAGTGATAGCTTGTCTAATATGAATACAACTACAAGGTTAAATGGAACTGAGTACTCTTTTTTCCCCAAAACAAAAAGAGAGAATACACGAGGCAGAAATTATGTTTTTCTTTCTATTTTTTCCTCAATATTTCTAGCAACTAAACAGATAACAAGTTAACAACATCATATAAAGAGAAATTGGCCATGTCTTACATTTCGGAAACGAGCCATCTCCACAATATATGCTCCGGTCCCCCAACTAGTTGTAAATCAAACTGCACGCAAGTAAAAACAATTATTAATATGCAAACTACAGAATTACAACAGGCTGTAGCTCTAGTAGAGGCCTTGATACCAAGGAAGTCTCCTATTATGGTACGGACAAGAAAAGAAAACCTTTATTACTCTTATTGAAATTTTCATTTTCTTCTTAGCCCTTGTTTCGGATAGCAAAAGTTAGCTTTTTTGAAAGGAAAGAAAAAAAAAAAAACAGCATTCAAGCCATACTATTTGGCATCCCAAAAAAGTCTACTAACTTTTTTCATTTCTTTTTCCAAGGAAAAAAAAAGGCAATTCACATCCCAAACACTACTTTTTTTTAATGAAATGGCTATAATACCATTAATTAAAAAATTAACTCTACTCACAAAAATACAACAAAACAAAAACTGTACCAATATCCCAAGTACTACAACTTAAAAGTAAAAAAAAAAGTCTATTAAACATTTCAATACAAAGCTAAAAAGCAAAAAAAACAACCATAAAAATTTGTCCCAAACAGATTTTTTTCCTCCTCTTTTTTTTCATTTGTGCAAGGAAAAGTAGCTGGTTCCACGTCTTCTTCTGTGTTCACGCAAATTCGGGGTACTGTGCATTGCGGGTATGATTTTTTTCCACGTGGTTTTCCTTAGCAAGGTATTAATGAAGCAATCTGACAGCATTTATCACCATGATGGGAACATCTAAATATTGTACTTTTTTTCCTTCACTAAAAGTTTTGTTCTATTAGGTTTTCTTTGGTAAGGTTTTAATGAGCCATATTCTTAGTATATGGTCATTCAAGAAAAAGCGTTATGAAACTGAAAACATAAATGAATGACCATTAATACAGTTTTCATAAATGTTCTCATATTCTTTCGTATATATATACAAAACAAAAGTCCAAAGAGATAGAGTTACAGTGTAATTATATACAGAATTAACTTCTTGCAACTAAATATATATGATCCTGAAGATCTATAATATAACTGTTCTTGAAAAACAAGTTATTTTTATATATTTTAGTTCAGCATTTATTTACTAGTTTAAAATTTTGTCAATTTATTATTTTCACAACATAAACATAAATCACGTACTCATTTTGTCAAATCAATTACAAAATGTTGCCGTTTTAACCAAGCTTAATCTTCGAAAACCTTCTCACCTTCTACCACCGCCGCCCCCTCCCTTCAGTCTCTATACACCACTGAATAACCATCAACGAGTTAATCAGCGCCTCCTCCAATAGTTCCTTCTTCTTGGCCGCGGCAGCATTGCGCAACGGCTAGTGCTCCGTTTCTTTCTCTCTTCATAACCAACTTCTCGTTCGCGTTGCTCAGGGAAACCCTAATTTGATTAGTCTCCAAAGTAAGCTTTTATGTTCGCTAGGGTTTTAGCAAATGATGAGTTTGGTATTCAAGTTCAGTCGGGACGCTTTCTCGTCTTTTGAGTGTCGATACTGTTTCCTGTTTGTATGTATCTGAGATTTTTACCGTTACGTTGTTGATTTTTGACTTTTGAATAGTACAACTACTATATATGCTTTATCCTTTGTGTTTGTACCTGCATATAGTTTTTCTGATGGGATTCTAGAGGATCTGTGGAGGATTTATGATTATCTTGTTCATTATTTGTGTTCTCTAATGTATTCCCGTGCTTCTGTAGACTAAGGTTGAATTTCAAATGTTAAAGCGATCTTTGGCTAGGAGCATTACAATTAGTGCTCGGTGACAGAAAAGATGATTATTGCAGAATTTTATCTACGAGAAAAATTGGATGACCTAATTTTACTTCCTAAAATATTAAAAGAAAAAAAAACAGAAGAAAAAAGGATTGGGCCCAGTTACTGTGAGTTGTTGGAAGGATGAACCAGTTATAAACCTGCCCTTCCAAGTGGTTTCTCCTAGACTCAAATCCAAGTTCTCATGTTTTGTTCATGTTTTGTAGCTTCCAACACCTCTCAGGTAGCTGGGCACAAGTTTTTTTCCATGTTTTTTGGAGATAAATTTAGGTTATCCATTTTTCCAGTAGATGAAATGCAGTTTAATCAACTAGAGTAACTTTTATCCCTAGAGTAATTTTTGCTTTCTAGAACACGTGTTATGTAGACGGCAAAATTTATCCCATCAACTCAACGTTTGTCAACCTGATGTATTTCCTTGAGAATCTTTTTAAGATCTTCATACATAGTAGGTGTATTAGTTAGTTTACGTGAATAGGAGCTTCCCTTGATGAGATTCAAGGCCAGGCCAGTGAATTCCAACTGTCCCTGCTCATCTACCCATTTGGGGTGCATTTTTTTTCCGTGGTTGTACTAAGCCTCTGTTTGGCCTAGCTTTTTTTGAAAGATTCTTTTCTTAAAAGTCTCTTAAAAAGCCCACTTGTCAGGTGTTCCACTGAAATCAATTGGCATTTTTTCCATCTTTTCACTTCTACTTTTTTACAAACTATTGAAATTATGGTCCTAAGTTGCCTTGTAAGGCTGTGAATGTAACTTAATCACAAGTTTTCTTTTTTGAACGTAAAACTCAAAAACGATATTTATAGAAAAACTCTCATCAATGGATTTTTGTATTTTTTCTCCACAATATGAAACTGTAAATTATTGGTAAGTGGTAACTTGGTCGGCAACAACAATTGGAGGAGACCATAAATACTTGGCAAGACATGTCTTGAGTATAATGAGTAGGATGCCTATCTTGAGTAAAATGATTATGACACCTATCTTGAGATCTATCAAGAGGATACTTCCATGATTGTGTCATAGTATGAGCATAGAAAGAGGATCACATGTTTCTATGTTGAGAAAAGACGGGATATGAATCATGGTAGCTCATAATGACTCAAGGAAAAAATAAATAATTAGAACACAAATGAATGAACCTTTAGCAAAGTCTATAAATTCTCAAAAGAAAATAAATATTAAATGCAATTTTGCAAAAGAAAATATATACCTTTGGCCAATATTAAACTGAAACTCCAAGCATATTACGATCCACAGTGTTCCAGGCCACTTGGCATAAAAAGAAATGTTGAGTTAGATCTTCAATCGGGTCAAGGAGTGACCCCCAAACCTTGTTGATTTGGGCGTGCGATTTGCGGTGGTCACGAAGAGATTGGGGATGATGATTGAAAGGGCCAAAAATAGTCTTTGGCCGGAGCTACGGTGTCTACAAAGAGGGTGAGTCCGAAAATGGGGACCTAGTGATGAAGGGTGAGGCGGCGTGTTTGGGATTTTTCCGACACCGGTGATGGAACTCGTGCAATGGTCGCAAAGTCGTTCGAATGACGGCTAGGGTTTTGGGATGAGTGACGGGTGATGGAAAGAATTCATATTACTGGAAATTCTCATTTCAGCTGCCATGGTATAAGAGGCAGTTAGTCTCCCAAAGTTTTTATAGTCAACTTTAATAAATTGCCAATTACATCGAAACCAACATTCTCTGAACCTAGCAATTCCTAACTAAACATACCTAAAATTAATATATTTTATTCAATCCAACAGAGTTGTTACACTTATCCTACAAGATGGATCAACTGCACATTAATACTAATATTATCATCAAGTTTATCAAAAAATGATAGTATTGTAACTATTTGAACACAACAATTTCAATTTTTGCATTACCTGCAAATTTTGAAAATCTACATATAAAAAAGTATCTTTCATCAAAGATTGAGCTCGTAGATGCAATTAAATTCAATTAAATTCAATCACTCCTACCACCAACACTAACAACTAAACCCATTTTGCAGAAGATATTTTTTAAAATTAATCTTTACATAGAAACCACATCATTTTGAGCCACCAAGAGCACCCTCGAAACCACATTTTTAGCTGGTAGAATTCAATTGAAGCAATTGAAGAAAAAAATCCTTCACAAAAATTCTAAGAGAAAAAATCAAGAGTAAAAAACCTGGAAGAAAAAACAAAGCAAAAAATGGGGTGAAAAGAAATGGTTAATTGCCTATTTTTGACACATTTTTAGCTTTGGGATCAAAGCTTTAGTAGATTGGATCACTATCATATTAGTAGATCTTTTCTCTATTGCCTAATCTTGTCAGAGCAACTAAGCAAATTGGCTATTTGATCCTGGGTATTAGAACTTCAATGGGAACAATATACAACAGAGCAACTAAGAAGAAAGAACCAATAATCTGAAGAATTAATCTACCCGAAAAATGGTTAAATTTCATATTTTAAAAAATAGAAAATGAGATGACCCAGCAAAACTGTCATACGAGAAATGAAGCACAAAAGATCAAAGGATCAATAAATAATGTTGAACAAAAAGATCAAACAAAGAGAGTTAAGGCAAAATAGGAATACCTTTTGGAAGACGGTGATGATTGGTGTTCTCTGCAAAAAGAAAACAAAAAACCAAAACAGAAAACAAAAAATGAGAGAGAGCAAGAGAAAAGAAGAAAGAGAGTTAGGGCAAAATACCTCCCGTTCGCGGCACACACACGCACACACAGCAAGAGATAGCACATGCAGATCGGCGGTGATCGGTGATGATGAGCGGCGTACAGCGAGGGATCGGAGATGAGAGGTGAGATGAAATGGAGCGAGCGCGATCGAAGTGAGGGAGTGAGAGGCAGAGAGAGGAGTGGGAGACGACGTGCGGCGAAGTCAGTGAGGGGAGCGTGACAGAAGAGACGCCGTTGGATCAGAGAGAAGACGGAAACTTGAGAGGGTGAGAGCAGACGGAGAGATCACCGATGCGACGTGCGAGCGGCGCCGATGTCAGAGAGGCCTGAGGGCTGAGCGTATTGCGTGAGATCAGATGGGAGGAACGAGAGAGGCACTGTTGGATGAACGGAGAAAGATTGGAGAGGTGCACAGCCGTTGGATGAACGAAGAATGATGCTCAACCGTTGGATTTAGAATATATAACTGTCCTATTAGTTTCTGCTAACTTGTAAAATCGATATATATATATATATATATATATATATATAAAGATTAATTTTAC
>JAOTRH010212573.1:0-10828 GCA_034768845.1 Heliamphora exappendiculata | reverse complement strand
TATATATATACACACACGTATATACAGAACCTTGCACATAATTCCAGGATCTAATCGATTGATTGTTGAATCAATATTTGAAGACGAAGGGGAGGAGATTCACCTGCGGCGCCAGCAAGGCCACGGCGCTGGACTAGGCTCGCGGCTTGACCAGCAGGAGAGGATAGACGAGCCACGGATGCGGCTTGACGAGCCGCCTTTGCCGCCCACGAAGAAGCCATGACTCCGAGTTCGTTGCTGAGATCGGAAACACACACGAATGCCAGATGAGAGAGGACGGAAATGGTCGGAGAGGATGCGCAGACCCAACTACTTAGATTGGGGTCGTGCTGCCATACCGAAAGCCGTAGTGGGGCACGATGCCCCCAAATCGTTTTGTACCATTCGATTTTTAAATTTAATTAAAATTATTTAAAATTTAAAATTAGGAAGAAAAATGTATTTTGAGGGTGGTGCTCAACTAGTGAGCGCCGGTTGGGTGCGATTTTCAGATAGTTAATTTTGGTGTTAGGCTCTTGCGATAATTTTTTAATCGTTACAATTTCTTGAGTTGCAAAAATTATTAGCGATAAAAAAATACTATCGTAAAATTTATTAGTGATGAAATTACGATGTTTAAAATTTTTAATAAAATTATTCTTTATAATATTTGAATGGAATTAAAAATAATTATACATCTTAATAACCCTTTTTTTTATAACTTTTGTACAAATCTAAAAACTTTATAATTGTATTATGACAAATAATGTAATCATGTATAGTACAGGTTCAATAAGTTTAAACTTTATTCCTATTCTACATAAATTAATAGAAAACGTGTTTGCTAAACACGCTTTAAGCTTAATCTCCATATAAACTGAAGAATAAATAACAACATGAAAACGTATTTAATAAACACGTTTTATGTTTAGTACATAAAATATGTTTGCTAAACACGTTTTGTAATTTAACACATAAAACGTTTTTATCAAACACGTTTTTAATTAGTTTCAAATAAAACGTTTTTATTAAACACGCTTTTCTTAAAGAACGAGTTAATATTAATAAGTAGTCGGTTTATGTTTTTAATAAATACGATCTTAAGGATTAATCACATAATGTTCTTTTATAAACAATATAAATAAAAATTATAATTTAAAAAAAATTAAACAAATGCTATTCAATCAATTAGTTACAGTTATCAAATCAATTTAATTTTTCTTATAATTAAAAAACTCACCGAGTTCTAAATAGTAAATTGATTCAATTATAAAAATATATTCGAAAACTTAAAAAAATACTTTTTATGTAAATATGTTTTTCATTAATCTTTTTTCAGCTAAATACATTTCCGTGTCTTTTAGAGTTTGTTTTATTTTTAAAGAAAACGTGCTTGGTAAACACGTTTTTATTGTAAATATATAAAAACGTTATTGCTAACAATGTTTTTAGTGTAAAAATATTTTTGTAAAGAAAAACGTATTTCTGCAACCATATGTGACCACTTCTACAACTCAACATGACAACTTCTACAACAAAACATGACCCTTGCATGCCATGAGCAAACACTTTGGTCATATGTCAAGTGTAGTTCTACCACCACATGTGACAACTTCTACAACAAAACATAACCCTTCCATGACATGAGCAAACACTTTAGTCATATGTAAAGTGTGTTTCTACAACTACGTGTGACTTTTTCTACTACTCAACATGACAACTTCAATACCCGAATGTGACACTTTGATGCCATATATTAAGACTTTATTCATATGTGAAATGTGTTTCTACAAAGAAATGTAACCACTTCTACTACTCAACATGACAACTTCTACACCCGAATGTGACACTTTGATATTATGTGATAATACTTTGGTCATATGTAAAGTGTGTTTTTACAACCACATGTGACCACTTCACTACTCATCATGACAACTTCTACACCTGAATGTGACACTTTGATGCCATGTGGTAATACTTTGGTCATATATGAAGTGTGTTTCTATACTTTGATTCCATGTGGTAAGACTTTGGTCATATGTCAAGTGTGTTTCTATGACCACATGTGATCATTTTTACAACTCAACATGACAACTTTTACTACCAAATATGACACTTTGTTGCAATGTTGTAAGACTTTGGTCATAGTTCAAGTGTGTTTCTACCACGTATATGACCACTTCTACCACCCAATATGACAACTTATACGACACAGCATGACAACTTCTACCACTATTTATGCCCCTTTGATGCCATGTTCCAACACTTTTGTCCTAGGTCAAGTTTGTTTCTACTACCATATGTGACCACTTCTACTACTCTAGATGACAACTTCTACCATTAAATGTGATCCTTCCATGCCTTATGCAAACACTTTGGTCATTGTTCATGTGTGCTTTTACCACACCATGTGACGACTTCTACCACACAATATGACAACTTCTACTATTGATTGTGACATTTCCATGCCTTGTAAGACTTTATTCATATGTGAAATGTATTTCTACAAAGAAATGTGACCACTTCTACAACTCAACATGACAACTTCTACATCCGAATATGACACTTTGATGTCATGTGGTAATACTTTGGTCATATGTGAAGTTTGTTTCTATAATCACGTGTGACCACTTCTACTACTCGATGTGATAACTTCTACACCCGAATGTGACACTTTGATACCATGTGGTAAGACTTTGGTCATATGTTAGATGTGTTTCTATAACCACATGTGACATTTTCTACTACTCAATATGACAACTTCTACACCCGAATGTGACATTTTGATGTCATGTAGTAAGAATTTATTCATATGTGAAATGTGTTTCTACAACCATATGTGACCAATTCTACCACAAAATGTGACACTTAGATTCCATGTGTTACCACTTTGGTCATAGGACAAACGAGTTTTTACCACTATATATGACCACTTTAACCACCATAGGATGCCAAGTAAACACATTTTCATGTCTTTCTCGGTTTGTTTCATTTTCAAAGAAAACATGTTTGGTAAACATGTTTTTCATATAAATATATAAAAGCGTTATTACTAACAACGTTTTTAGTGTAAAAATATTTTTGTAAAAAAAGCGTGTTTAGTAAACACGTTTTTAGAGTTAACAGTTTGAAAAAATTTCTTGTGTTGCAAAAACTATTAGCGATGGAAAATACCGTAGCAAAATATATTTTTCAAATTGTTAACTCTAAAAACGTGTTTACTGAACACGCTTTCTTTACAAAAATATTTTTACAATAAAAGCGTTGTTAGTAGTAACGCTTTTATATATTTATATGAAAAACGTGTTTACCGAACACGTTTTTTTTGAAAATGAAACAATCCCAGAAAGATACGAAAATGTGTTTACTTGGCATCCTATGGTGGTTGAAGTGGTCATATATAGTGGTAGAAACTCATTTGACCTATGACCAAAGTGGTAACACATGGAATCCAAGCGTCACATTTTGTGGAAGAATTGGTCACATATGGTTGTAGAAACACATTTCACATATGAATAAAGTCTTACTACATGACATCAAAGTGTCACATACGGGTGTAGAAGTTGTCATATTGAGTAGTAGAAAATGTCACATGTGGTTATAGAAACACACCTCACATATGACCAAAGTCTCACATTCGGGTGTAGAAGTTATCATATCGAGTAGTAGAAGTGGTCACATGCGATTGTAGAAACAAACTTCACATATGACCAAAGTATTACCACATGGCATCAAAGTGTCATATTCGGATGTAGAAGTTGTCATGTTGAGTTGAGTTGTAGAAGTGGTCACATTTCTTTGTAGAAACGCATTTCACATATGAATAAAGTCTTACAAGGCATGGAAAGGTCACAATCAATGGTAGAAGTTGTCATATTGTGTGGTAGAAGTCGTCACATGGTGTGGTAAAAGCACACATGAACAATGACCAAAGTGTTTGCATAAGGCATGGAAGGATCACATTTAATGGTAGAAGTTGTCATCTAGAGTAGTAGAAGTGGTCACATATGGTAGTAGAAACAAACTTGACCTAGGACAAAAGTGTTGGAACATGGCATCAAAGGGGCATAAATAGTGGTAGAAGTTGTCATGCTGTGTCGTATAAGTTGTCATATTGGGTGGTAGAAGTGGTCATATACGTGGTAGAAACACACTTGAACTATGACCAAAGTCTTACAACATTGCAACAAAGTGTCATATTTTGTGGTAGAAGTTGTCATGTTGAGTTGTAGAAATGATCACATGTGGTCATAGAAACACACTTGACATATGACCAAAGTCTTACCACATATCATTAAAGTGTCACATTTGGTTACAGAAGTCGTCATGTTGAGTTGTAGAAGTGGTCATATGTAGTTGTAAAAGTTGCTTATTGATCAAAGTCTTACCACGTGGTATCAAAGTGCCACATTTGGTTGTAGAAATCATCATGTCTAGTTGTATAAGTGGTCATATGTAATTGTAAAAGTTGCCTATTGACCAAAGTCTTACCACATGGCATTAAAGTGTCACATTTGATTGTAGAAGTCATCATGTTTAGTTGTAGAAGTGGTCATATGTAATTGTAAAAGTTACATATTGACCAAAGTCTTACCACATGGTATCAAAGTATCATATTTGGTTGTAGAAGTCATCATGTCTAGTTGTAGAAGTGGTCATATGTAATTGTAAAAGTTACCTATTGACCAAAATCTTACCACATGGCGTCAAAGTGTCACATATAGTTGTAGAAGTCGTCATGTTGAGTTATAGAAGTGGTCATATGTAGTTGTAAAAGTTACCTATTGACCAAAGTGTTACCACATGGTATCAAAGTTTCACATTTGGTTGTAGAAGTCATCATGTCTAGTTGTAGAAATGGTCATATGTAATTGTAAAAGTTGCTTATTGATCAAAGTCTTATCACATGGCATCAAAATGTCACATTTGATTGTAAAACTGATTATGTCTAGTTGTAAAAGTGGTCATATGTAATTGTAAAAGTTGCTTATGCTATTATTTTTAGCGGAAAAATACTAATACCACCTTGAGGAATTATTTTTGGCGGGAAACTACTCACTCATTTTTTGTTTTCAAATTAATGGCCTAGATCAAATTATTTTTTAATCCAATAGCCCAAATTACTCGAGGCATGAGGCCCCCAAAACCACTTTGGGGCATCCTATAAAAATTCCTTAGATTGAGCATACAGTGTCGTCTCGATCCATAGAACATTGGGCACAAAAGTTCCGAACAACCCGCACATGGAACCAAACCGATCTCTATATATTAGCTTTAGCTTGGGTTGGTTGGTTTTTTTAATCTACTGGTACGATTTTGGGTCTAAAAAATGTAAATTCATAATATTTGTTCCATTTTTATGTTAATTTAAAATTAATTTGAATTAACTCGAGAACCGCACTATATAAACTCGATTCTTTTATATGTATAAAAATTAATTTAAAAGAGTTTATCTAGGCTTTTCATTGATAATCTCTTTGGTATATCTATTAAATTTCTATATTAATTAAAATTAATCTGAACTAACTCGAGAACCACACCATATAAACTCGATTCTTTTATATGTATAAAAATTAATTAAAAACGGTTTATTTAGACTTTTCATTGATGATCTCTTTGGTATATCTATTAAATTTATAAATACAATTGGTTATTCAAGAATTCTCTACTTTAATTTAGTTGTACTAGACTTCCATACGAAATTTTGATCTTTCCATAAATTACAATTATATCATATAACTTCGTCTAACTATCTTCCTACACAAATAAATTCAAAGATAATTTAAAAATTATAATTTATTTATTTGAAAGCTGTTGTTTCGAATGAATTATATATATATATATATTACTAATAGATGGAATCATAATTTCAAATAGAATTAAAAATTTAACTAAGTTGGGTTGAACTGGTTCTATTAACTGATTAGTTTGATTTTAGGTCCAAAATTTAAAACACGTTAAAAATGATTCAATTTTATTTCTAACACAAAATCAAACCAAATCGACTCACATGCACCTCTCATCACCCCTAATTAGAACAATGAGAATTTTTTATAACCTCTTGGCATATTCAATTTCACTCAGTTTATTGGTACATTTGGTTCCAACTTTTAAATTAAATTTTTTTAAATATTGAACTTTTATAATTGCTAGATCAATTTTTTTTACTATTTTGATTCATTTTAATTAGAAGAACTTGAAAATTGAAGCAAATAGATCAAATTTAAAAACAAGTATTTCATCATTTTCTTCTCTCTTCATCTTTTTTATTTGATTTTTAAAAATTAATAAATATCTTGATATTTTTAAAGAAATTCGCATAAAAAATAATTTAAAAATAAAAATTACTCAAAAATTTTAAAAACTCAATAAATAAAGTACTATCTAAAAAGTTTAAAACGGGCCTCGAACCAAGCCTTATGAGAAAAAATTTGTTCGTAGAGTAATTATCTGCGAGTCCTCTTGTTAGCTCAAGGATTTTTTTATTTTTATTTTGATGATTTTCATAATTTATTTTTTAACAATAAATGGATTTATATAAATAATATTTTATATTCTCAAAATAAAAGTGTTAACGCATTTTGAACAATTAAGTTGACACATTTAGCAAAAAAAAAATAACTTAACTCTCAAAAAAATTAAAACAGTCACATATTTTAAAATGAGAATATTTTGTGTTGAAACCAATTAAAAATAAGTCAAACACTTTAAAGGCAAAATCTACTTGAATCTCATCAAATATGTCAACACCCATTGATCAAATGGTTTGACACCCTAACATTTTTATAAAGTTGATCTTCAGGTGTCAAAATGTTAGTGTCGACACAAATAAGTTTTGTGTCAACATAAAAGAGCCAAAGCTCTCAGAACTCAAAAAGAGTCGACACAAATCAATTTTGTGTCGACGCAAAAGTGATTCTTACTTTTGGTATCCGAAAGTTTGGATTGACACAAATGAAAAACGTGTCGACACAAAACAACCGAGGCCATCTATAGATTTTGA
This sequence comes from Heliamphora exappendiculata, assembly GCA_034768845.1. NCBI lineage: Eukaryota > Viridiplantae > Streptophyta > Magnoliopsida > Ericales > Sarraceniaceae > Heliamphora > Heliamphora exappendiculata. Next base: position 3,846 of record JAOTRH010212573.1, on the reverse strand, counting down.
GGTGTTGACACCAATTAAGAATGAGTCAACACAAAAGTCCCGAGACTGCTTGCAAATTTTAGTGTCGACACCAAAGAAGACATGGGTCGACACAAAGTGCCTCATCTCGAATTCGAAAGTACATTTGAGTTGACACCAACTGAAAATGAGTCAACACAAAAAAACCGAGACTTCCTACAGAAATCTCAAGCTTTCATTTATTACTGAATCTCCAGCTCTTGTTCCTCATCACTCTTTACTTTTTCATTTATTGTAAATTTTTTCCGTAAAGAGAATTAGTATTTTTTCATTAATACTCTTCATTTATTGTATTCAATAGTGAGTCACCATTTATCATTTGGGTGAGTGAATAAATCTCATCAAAGAAGAGTTCAAGAGAGATTAGAAGAAAAAAAGAACTTGTTTTTCATAGGATCTTCTTGAAGCTGTTAAGCTTGTGAATGTAACCATAAACATTCAGCTCATTTCAAGTGAAATCGTAAATATTATAAAGACTGAAAATACGCCCGTGAAGTATTTTATATACTGAAAATACTCAAGAGAGAACTTGAGCAGTGGACGTAGGTTAAGATAAAACCGAACCACTATAAATCCTTGGCGTTCGATTCTATCTCTCTATTTCTCATCTTTTAATATTTGCATTGTTTCAATATTTGCTTCATTTGCTTTATTTGATTGCTATATTAAAAAGAGTTTTGAAAAAAAAATTACATTGTTATTTATTTATTTAAAGACCCAATTTACCTCCCTCTTGGATTGCCTTGTTTTAACAACTGATATTTATGGGGTCAACCACGCACACAAATTACTTTACATTCTCTCTTGCATGATTAGGGACTTTTACCAAGTGTATCTTCAGCTTTGTTGCTGATCCAAATAGCTTCGTATTATTGGGAGAGTGGAGCTCGCTCAGAGTACTTTTGCGCAAGGATGATCCAAAATAAATACATAAATACAAGAGATAATGATATGTTTTGTATCGAAATTCATTCGTAAAAGTGTTGAAATAACATGGGTCTGGTCCGGTCTGAGTGGACCTCTGGATGGTTTGAGTGATCTGGACAAAGTGGCAAACGTAAATTGCCCAACGGTCAATTCCAAAAGACACTATGACGATCAAGTTAGCAGTAGAGTTAGAGAGAGAAACCGTAGAGTAAACAAATAGACATAATTTTAGCTAATGGAATATTTTTTCATATCTCAATTATGGTTTGAAATTGTGATTTTAAAAATAAATAGTTATTGCCTATTTTATGTTAAAAAATTATACATTTATTTTGATTTTTTTTCTTATATCATATATTCTACTTATATTTTTCTTTATCACTTGTTTTATAAGATTATAAAAAGGCATTATTGTATTTATAAACTATTTGTTATATCTTATTATTTTGTAATTTGATTATTTTTTATCAATTATTAATAGTATATGAATTATACATATTCTATTAAAATATTATAAAATGTAAAAAATAATATTATAAGAGAGCAAAAAATTAGGCAAAAAGGAAGCCGTTAATATTGTGAAGCTTTTTTATAGAGGAAAATTAATTCAAAGTTCACTTTAGAGGACTTGTTTTCCATCATGTTCTAACTACTTTTTAAATATTTTATAAAATTCTATTTTTTAATTTTATTGATAATGTGGACAAATATGTGCTTATCTCCAAACTAGCTCCACCCCATCGTCCTCCTAAAACGATAAGTTAAAAAAAGCAATTATCCTCAGACGCCAGGTGGTTCCTCTCCCTCATCGTTGCCAATGGCGTCGATCAACCTCTTTTGCGCAGTTCACAATCGCCTTTCACTCGCCAATTTCCTCATCCTTGTCAGAGCAGCAGCCATTGCGAGGGTAGCCTAGCCAATCGTGTCAGATTTGCTCCTCCACATTGGCTTTGATCTCTCGTCGTTCTACACAAGTATTTTATATAGTTCAACCAGCAAGAGGTGCTTGAATCAAATTCATGCTCAGCTAGTTGTAACTGGATTACAAGATAAAGGCCGCATAGTGACAAAGTTTATAAATGTTGGTGCAGATATTGGGGAGATCTGTTATGCCCATGAGATGTTCGGTGAATTTCCTGACCTGTATGTGCATTTGTGGAACTTGATCTTTCGAGGTTACTACAACTTGTTTGGTGATGCTATTCAGATGTATTGGAGAATGCAGATTTTGGGGGTGAGTCTGGATTGCTTCACTTGCTCGCGAAGTCCGCAGTGAATTGGGTTCGGCGATGGCAATTTTGAGGGGTTGCAGATGGAGGAGATCAAGGTGGGTCGAGACAAGGAAAATAAGACATTTAGTTGGATCTTGGTTACAATGTCTCATTTTATTGTTATATGAGTCATTTTTCAAAACAAATGTCTATTTTTTCTCAAAACACATCTCATTTTTCAAAACAAATATCTCATTTTCAAGGCAAATGTCTTATTTATTTTTCATGCAGAAATGTCTCATTTGTTCATGGCAAAATGAAACATTTGTTTTGAAAAATTGAAGTTCTCATTTTGAAACTGAGACATTTGTTATAAAATGACTCATTAATTCAATCTCTCTGTATTTTCACAGCACAATGAAATGTCTCATTTTATCAATCTCTCGATATTTTCACAGCACAATCAAATGAGACATTTTAAACATGAAATATCTCATTGTTATTGAATGTCTCATTTCTTCTTCTAATTTCTGTACAAATGATACATTTTAGTTACATGTACAAAATGTCTCATTCTGAAACGTCTCATTTTGTTATGGTAGCGGCAGCGACGGCGATGAGGAGTGGTGGCAGTGGGGAATGGTGGCGATTTGACGGCGGCGATGGAGGTGAAGGAAATATTTATGTAGCTTAAATGGTATATTATGGGTAATTTTTGTATGAAAAATATTATAAATGACTTATTAGAGCATGATCTTTAGTTAGTACTTATTGGAATACAAAATCTCTAAATGGAACCTAACCTTAAATCTTCATTTTTATACACAATACATAATATAATATAAATTATAACAAAATTAATTAACTATTTAGTTGGATTTCATGATTATCTGAAAGTTTAATTCGAGAATCAAATCATAAGTAACTGTTCACAATAATTTAGAATCAAAACCAAACTATCATACAACTTTGATTGGCTTGGGCCAATTTATCGGCTCCATCAATTTTTGAAACACCTCTAAAATTTTTCTTGATATTTTGAATTTTTTCAGATAAGTCAAACTAACAATATCAGTTTATTTTTTCATAGAAAAAATAATGCACATGCATTTCACACAGTCCATATTAAGGGTAAAAATGTAAACTTATATAAATCTATTGTTCTTATAATAAAATCATATTTCCAAGCCTATATATATATATATATATATATATATATATATATTTCAAAGAATTATTCAGTTAGTTAAGTGACTCCAAATCATCTTTCTATATTTATATTGGCGGTAAACTTGTGCTAATCACGGTGTCATGCATCGGACATGTATCGTTAGTTTCAATTTACACGAAGCAATAAATAATAACAAAATAATAACAATAAAATAACAAATAATAACAAGTAATAATAAAAAGCACAGGAATATACATAGTTCAAAAAGGTGCCTACGTCCACGGGATAAGAAAGAAATTAATCCACTATAATCAATAAGAATTATAAAGTCTTTCTCACATTTTGGCCTCAAACTAAGCATTTCTCTAACTGTCTATAACTACTTTTAGAGCCTCCTCAATGTATCACAATTTTTTGCATTTTTTTGAGCATTTCTAGTTTTCACACTTAACCCTAGGTGAAACAAAGGGTTCTATGTATATTCCTCTAGCAAAAGCCCTAAAAACACATTTCAGTTCA
>JAOTRH010212552.1:0-10830 GCA_034768845.1 Heliamphora exappendiculata | reverse complement strand
CAAACTTTCCATTCCACTAAGAGCTAGGGGTGTAACCATACTCCACACCACCCAAAATAAGCTACAAACAATGGCCAACATCCTCCGTTAATCATTGCAAAAAAGACTCGATGCCTCAACATTAACCCTCTAATCAGCAAGGAAAAACTTTTTTGATCTACGAATCCCATCTCCTAGGGAACACAACTACATAGATTTACATTTACATAGTAGAGAAAACAAACTTCATCCTAAAAAACCCACGAGAAACTCAGTTTTTCGAGCACCCGATTCTAGTAGTACTCATCTTTTAGGCGCAACTCATGGATCTCCCCAAAATAAGCAGACTAAGAATCAACCAACGGTCCCAACCGTTTCACCTAACCAAGGTGGAATAGTCCGCATACCACCACTATCTACAAGACAACCATATCTCTTTCGTAAGAAAGAAACGGCTAATCAGAAATCATGACCTAACCTCAATGTCCTCCCTTGCCTCATTCGCACACATGCGAACTTCATCAATCCCCACACTCAGTACAACACATCCCGTTGTGCTAGGACCTCCCTTTATAAGGTTGTGCTTCTTTGTCCTAACCACCATTAGGCAAACCACAACCACACAACAATTTCGAGTCTAATTTCCAAACAACTCACATAGAAGGTACATGGCACCAGACAAAGAAAACCTAAATCCTGACACCTTCCTTCGAAAGTTACCAATAACTCCCACACCCATGTAGATGCCTCCTACACTTTTTCTCCTTGGGTACATACCTGTAGCCGACATCTTAACACATGGCTTCTCGCTTATCGCTCTAAGCCATCCGAGCCGCTCAATGCATTACTGAACCTTACTATTCCACACTTCATCCTCCTGGGAAAATAACATGCTTACCTTTAAACCCAAGGTTGAACACCATCAACCTTCAAGCATATCACATCCAGGAAACACTGTCTTACTATCGAGCCAACCACATTATTGAACCCTTCTATGGTTCTTTCAAACCCCATGCACCCAGCACGATCCCCAAACATGATCTCCTAATTACAAGGATAACAACCAAGCCACGAATCTGCATTCTCGTAGGATTCCCACGAAACTAATATACGAGGATTTCACCACATAAACAACTCAATAACAAATTTTTTCTTAAGATCTCTCTCTCTCTCAACGAGAATGAAAACTACCGACATCCCATGTAATCAAATTATATTTCTAGAGACTTCACCCAAACGCTCGGGTTTGCAAGATAAAACAATGGACTCTTTAAGAAACCGCGGGAAAATGAACCCACACTCATAGGATTCCAACGCTTTATTCCTATCAAGAAAAATAATCACACTGGTTAATCAACCACAAAACGTTTCTCCAATTAGGAAAAAAAAACCACGAGTTCGCTTTAGACTCTCGCTCCATGCCACTGCTTCCTAGAATTTCCATACATAATGAATATATTCCTTGCCACACTAGATCGTTACCATTTATCCACCACTGTGCAACGCCGTACATATCCGCATCACTTTAGAGCATCTTTTCACAAGATCGCGTCACACTAGCTCGGTTCCCAAAAGGTGGGTAATAACCAAACAAGTAGGCAAAATTCAACTACAGTCTCGAGCTCGCAGCTCTGGTGCACTCATCAGAAAACACAAAACATTCAACTGGAAACACTTGTCTCTTATGTCACTGTACGCGTACTACCAACGCACGGCTATCTAATCATGAAGGAAACTACACGCCACACGAACAAAATGATTCTCGCTTATCAACTTTGGACCAAAGATACCACCCTATCACTTGTCCCTTCAGGGTAATATGATATCATCACATCTAGACTTTAAGCTAGATACAGACCACCGCTATCGTCCTCTTAAGGATCTCTACCCATCAGCACGTCATCCTAGAACGACCAAGTCGGCCACACCGACAAAATCTACCACATGTCCTACAAATCTCACATACTCACGCTCACATTCTTACCATACACCATGTATCCCACAAAGTCTCCTAAGCTTGAGAACAAAAACCTCAGCCACAAAACCTTTCTCCATCAAACTTTTTGAGAAAACTCAAGTCATCATTCACCAATTCACATCTCTCCGTACTTACGTGTATATCACTCGAGAATCTATCTATCGATAACATCTCCAACCCACACACTCACCATTGTACAACTTCCAACTTCTATCACAGAACGTAACTTAGCAACACTTCTCAAAGAAAATCACCGCTCATCCACAGACTTTCAAAATTCACTAGCATTACTATTGCTACCCACAACAACCCGTAGGATAAGGGACATCCCAAACATGGTATAAACTTAGACTTTCTAGTGCATCTTAGGTTGGAGATTATTACGCTCTCGTCCACTATGCTCCCATTCACACCCGGTCTCGGGGCACATGGCTCATGACGTACATAATTCACAATGCACCCAAAATTGCACCTCATCTCCAACCATAACAAACAACCTCCCAGAGGTTTCACACAGCCCACCACACTCATTCATCAGACTACTGATAGTGCACCAACCAACAGACAACTATTACAGTCACCCTAACTCATATGGGCCTAAGACACATCAAACAATCACTGCTCATCTCACGGGCTTACACCCACCACGATTATTGACCACCAAGTCATATTTGCGAACGCACATCACCATCTAGACTTAACTCGTCCTCGCCGCACGGGCATAACTCCTATAACGAGGATATCATAACTCTCAACTAGGTTAAACTCCACTTAACCTTCTATAACTTGCCATACACTACCCATCACCTAGTCACACACACCAACACATAGTCACATACTGAGGGAAAGCCTCAAAGTAACGCAACAATCCAGGTAACTAATTTAGATTTTTCATAGAAAGAATGTCGGTCAAATGATTTTCTATTTTGAATCCCAAAGTAGTTGATCGGATGCCAATTGGCACGTCACATCACCTGAAGACTCAACCTCCTTGTTCATACAAACACACAACATGCACAAATAATTCAATCGCAAACCCATGCAAGCACACAATTCATGCCGTGTAGTGGTGCCTAATCACATTAAACAACTCTCTTCGAGGGGTCATCCTAACTCCCCATGGCTCCTAGGTATTTGAATCTAGAGCTCTGATACCATTTTTTAACGTCCTGAACCCCAAAAACCCATGAACATAACCCAAATTGTTTCGTATAAACGCTATTAAAACACAACACTTCATTTTCTTCAAGCAACCATATTAAAAACATTATTCTTAAGATATACATATGCGTCAAATGCCAAACAAAACTTTCAACTTTCAATAGTTCACTTACAATACTTATGTCATTACAATCATCCAGTTTACTTTCTCTACAATCGCAATGTAAATACAAAGAAATACTAGATCTTTCTTCTTCATTTTCTCCCACATGCATCCTCTGCCCAGTTATCGCCCCGAATCCTCGAAACCTAAAATGATTTTATATATATACATGAGCCGAAACTCGTAGGATAAAGACTAATCGTGTGTTATGCATGATTTGTGAGGTGTGATGGGTGCAACAGAAATAAAATGCAAGTTTCACCACTTATTATTATTATTCCCACACACACACTCACGCACACCAATGTATTCTTTCCGCAAGCCTTTTTCAAAACATTCTTTTCTTTCATATAAAACCATATTATTTTCTCATCACCCGATTTTTCACAAAAACCCATATCACATTATACACTTGTGTCGGGAGCAGCTTATAGAAACCCCTTCCTATTACTTCTCAATAGGCTACTCAAAGCCACTAGGTAATAGATAGCTCTATAACTCACTACGACGCAATCACAACTAATGAACCGATATCGGGTGCAGCTTATAGAAACCCCTTTCTATTTTCCCAATAGGCTACGTGAAGCCAATGGGTAATAGACAGCTCTATAACTCACCATAATACAACACCACATTTTGGGGGCTAACCCGTGGGCATTTGGTCCCCATCTTGCGTAACTTTTTGGTATTTCACGGCAAACCCTCCAGGCCAACTTAAATCACATCCATCCATACGGTTCATTATTTGTTCATTACATTTAATTTTGCAAATCTAGGAGTCCAGCCTACAATTGATTCCTCTCCCAATTATTTTTACACATTTTCATAAATGTCCAAATCAAATTTCCCATTTCATTTTTTATTTCTAATTAAATCTCGTTTGAGCATTCAAATTTCTTTTCAAGTCATATGCATCATAACCCCAATATAAAATGTTTCATATATCACATCTCATTTAACCATTTCATAGAGTACCATTACAAAGTTTATACACTAGTAATCATATCATTTAAATTTAAAAAGGATGCACCCATCATGTACATAAATAAATACATTAAAAATCCATGTTCCCGTCCATGACTAGGGGTTTTAAGAAATAATCATACCAAGCCACATCTCTCAAAGACCCATTTTTATAAACCAAAATCCATTAAAACTCATTTAAACCATCACGATTCAAAACGAAACAAATTATAAGTTCAAAACTTTTTTAAATACGCCCAACCGAGGGTTTAACTAATGTAATGGATAATCCAAAAGTTAGGTTTAAAGTTCCAAAAATGCCAAACTATTAAGCAAAACATCAAAAAAATTTAAAAAAACTAGACCAATTGATCGGTCTCTTACCTGCACAAGAGTATCGAAAACACCAAAAGACCGCTCAATAGACCGATCGATTGGTCTATCGAGCCGTCCTGTTCTAGAACCTTTTCAAGCCAAGAACTTGGTTTTTAACGCTAACAAGACTTTTAACACCTTCTTAAAATATTTTAGATAAGATAAGAAACAACCTTTAAAAGAAAGAAAAACCATTCCAAAACCTCCCTCGGGGCGCAAATGTTTATGTGAAGCAAAAACAATCCAAAACCTTTTATACAATAATTTCTTCTGACCATGGATAATCATTTCTTAAAACCCCAAAGTTCTCAAAGTATTTTATTCATTTATTTCAAACTTCACCTTATCATCTCATTCAACATTTTGACTCACACATCAAATTAAACGTATGCTTCATAAAATCAACCCACGATCATCAATTTATAAGAAAATCTATATCTCTATGTCTCAACCTTTTGATTCGAATACAAATTTATTTAACCATCCCATAAAAAAATCTTCAAAACCTCTTCTCATTTTTACCAACCTCTTAGCCTTTCATCAACAACTCATATATATCAAGTAATCAACAATACTCATATAAAACCCCCACCAATTCATACTTTATTTTTATTTCACCTATCAAATTCTATTAGGGTTTAGCTTAGTTTTAAAAATTTCAACACAAATCGTAGTAAACCACTAGAGTAGTTAAGATCCTACCTCAAAGAAGATCCTCCATCAAGAATCAAGCCACGCGTGAGCTCCAAATTGCTAAAGTCCAACATACACAACCTCAAAGGAGCTTCTAACACATATCCACGCTCTCCAACGGCTGCTCGCGCAAGGAAACGGCAAGATCTTCACCCCTAATGAACATGGAAACTCTCAAGGACCTCCAAAACTAAACCCTAGCTCACTCCTAAGCCTTTAGAGAGAGAGGAATGAAGCCCCAAAAGTCTACTTTCCAATGGTTCAAACCTCATAGAAGGATTAATTTTGTACAAAATGTTATAGCCAATTTAGTGAAGGTATGTCATTTTTCTTCACACCCTTTTCACATATTTTTATCCGAACATCCATTAGAGCCTCATATTCTTCCTCTAACATATCTTTTATGCATGTCCAAGCTCAAAATATCACCAAGCTCAAGTTTTAATTCTTACTCCATCATTACTTAATCATTTCTAATAATAAAACGGTTCAGGGTCTTACACCTTCCATGCCTGGAGTGGTGCAGGACATAATTAAATAATACGTCCGAACTCTTTTATTGCACCTACGAAAGCGTACAATCAGTAAGGCTTGCCCATTTTTCCAATAATCTCCAAAACGAATGAACGTTCAGGGCATTAGGTCGACTAGGCAGTGGGGAATTGAAGAACAATGCATATGCATGTGAAAATGCAGAAAAGAAATACATATTAAGAACCAATGATGTTTTCAAGTCTAACCCTCTTATTTGATTTTATAAATCAGTCCCCAACGGAGTCACCAGAAAATACTGTGGCACCGGAATTTTGGGGTTTTGAAAAAATGTTAAAAAATAAGGAAATTAAAAGATGTTTGAAAGATATTTTAATACCTTGAAAGCTAAATTTTAAAAACCCTCTTTTGTTGAAAATAGAGTCACCACTTAGTTTTTGAGAAAAACTAAGAAAAACAAAAATGGCTATTTATCTTTAAATCGTTTAACTAGAGAGAAAGAGTTCGGGAGCTAAGGTACGAATCGAAAAAAGTGTTAGGCACCCCATTCGCCCAACCGAAAGGTTGGCTTCTACTAATCATCATTGATTCTTTAATATGATTTCTAAAATGCGTGTAAATAAAGAAAGTCGAGACAAAGAAAGAATATCCAAAATCAAATATAGAAATCACATAACATATGTATATAAAACGCTAAATAAAACAAGTATCAAAAGAAAAATTCTAAGTCCTACGGCATCTAATTTCTAACTAAATGATATATGGAGCACACCCACATGCAATTTCATCAAAATGAATTCAACATCATGATTTAAGTAAAAGAGCAAAAATATGTTAGAAATTATTAAAATTTAAACATGAATTGCTAACTAAACTATCCTAAACATGATTTCAAATAAAGAAGCTAAAATATGCATTTTACCAAAATACACTAAGTTAGCATTATCATGATGAATATTTAATAAAAAAGAGAAATACTAAACAAAAGAAAAAGAAAAATACTAAACTAACATTAAAAGAAAGATAAAAGAAAAGGGAATGAGACATTAGCAAAGAAAAATTAAACTAATATTTAAAAGAAAAAGGGAATGAAATGCTACGTTACAAAGAAAATAAGGTTAATAATAAAGGAAAGAAAAAGAAACTAAAGTGCTAGAAGAGAAAAAATTACACTAATGCTAAAAGAAAAGAAAAATGGTACATTGAAAGGGAAAATAAAACTACATCAAAGAAAGAAGAGACGAAAAAAAATGGAACATTAGACTAACATTTAAAAGAAAAGAAAAATAAAATTGCTAGACAATTATTTAAAAAAATATAAATGTAGTATTGAAAACTACATTCACATAGATGTTAGTGCATTGATAATAACAATTAACAACACTACAAGATGTAATTTTCAAAATATATGAGCACTTAATTGATGAATTAATAAAAAATAGCAATGTGTTTAGTGTGAATATATAAACTAAGAAATTAATTAAAGTAATTAAGTTACATGAGGCAATGTAAATGAAAAACAAGATTAACTATGTAATATGAAAGAGATATGCGAATTAAAATTGAAAGTTAACCCAATCACTCCAAGAGAGATAGAATGGAGTTAGAAAGATCGGGTATCCAAACGGAATACCTAAATTGCTAGAGAATCCTCAAATCGGGGAATATGCTTCAACGGTCTAATCCTCAGATTGTGATCCAAGCTAGGGTTTCAAAGTAGGCGTCGGTGGTTCGGATCTCAGTATTTCGGTAGGGGTTTGGCGTCGGGGCTCGGAATTGCCCGGCGACTCGGTAAAGCTTCTCTCACTAAACCTCTCTTTAAAATTCTGTTCTCAAAAATGTACCAAGGGTACTATATTTATAGAATTCTTCAACCAATGAAATGCTACCACATTTTTTGACATGTCAGGCCATTTGGAGTTGGCGGTAACCAGGTTGGACATGACGGTGACCATGTTTAAAAGAAGTTCCACAAGGTTCTATTGGTGGTCGCCACAATAAGAGTTGGCAGTCGCCTGGTTGAATGTGACGGTCGCCACTTTTGGCTAGGGTTTCGAAGAGGTTTTGTTGACGGTCGCCAAAATGAATATGGCGGTCACCACTTTGGGAATACTTACATAACAAGTTATGGATGTATCGACAAAATTCCATTGGTTTGAAGGTTATGGGTTCAAATACTGTGCTTGGATCACTTCCCGAGGATTGAACTAAAGCACCGTTCCAACTTTTTTCATCATCGAATTCACCTAAGATTGGGCGGGGTCAAATTAGGGCGTCTTTAGTATCAGAACAGATAACCTGTTTATTATCCTTAAGAACCACAGAGTTATTAAAATAAACCAAATATTCGTCTTTAAATAATCTATAAATGAAAACTAAGTTCTTTCTAATAGAGGGTACATAAAGACAACCTCTCAATATTAAAATCCTATCTCCACTAAAACTGAGAGTAACATCTTTTACTACTACTACTACTGTTACCTTTGTATAATTGTCTACACGTAGGTAAATCACCCTGTCACAAAGTTATCGGGTTTCCTGGCCTTCAATGAATTGCAAATATGATTAGTAACTCCCGTATCTACACACCAGGTACCGGTAGATAGCACCGCTAAACATATTTTCACAACTAGTGAATAGAAATTACCCTATTTTTTATACCTTCTAAGAAATACCGAACATAACTTTTTCTAGTGTCGGGTCTAGTTGGTGTGAAAATGTAACATCCCGACCCCGGGATCTGTGAACCAACCCAACCGTCTTGTATACAAAGGTCACTAATAATAAGTTTTCTTTACTAAAGGTTTGAGTTTGAAATATATAAGAATACAAACTTCGTTAAGCAGTCAAATTATCTCACATATCCTGAACTTCAAGTCATACTTTATGCGAACTATGTCCATTGAAAGTTTTCTACATCATGAGAAAAACATTTCCTTTCAAGTGTAAATTCAAAAGATTCAAATTAGATAAACTCAGTTTCCAAAATTTTAAGTACAAACCACGAAAGAATATGTGATAACATATGTTCAACATTAAATTCTCATATTAATTACATTCATCCAAGTTACTTCATGTACAAACATAATTTAAATACAATGAAGCAAATCTTTCCTCTAGTCTTCCCCAACTTGCATCCCTTTAGCCACACTCAAATCCTCAGAACCAGAAATATTTTAGTATACAAACATGAGCCGAAGCTCGTAGGATAAAGACTAACTCTATGCTAAGCATGATTTGTGAGGTGTGAAGGGTGCAACCGGAATAAAAATGCAAGTTTCATAAATTCTTTATATATTCCCATGCACACACCTACGCATGCTAAGTTATTCATTTATTAAACCTTTTTCCAAATATTCCTTTCTTTTACATTTTTTTACCCAATTTTTCACAAAAATCAAATCACATTTTTATTGCCTAATTTTCACAAAAACCATATCACAACAATAAACTGACATCGGGTGCAGCTTGTAGAAACCCCTCCCTATTATCCCAATAGGCTACGCGAAATCATTGGTTAATAGATAGCTCTATAACTCACCACGACGCAACATCACATTTTGGGGACTAACCCGTGGGCATGTAATCCCCATCTTGTGCAAGTTTTTGGTCTTTCATCGTGGAGCTGCTAGCCCAACTTAATTCATGAACCTTCGCGGGCTTTCACTGCAGGACCGCAACCCTTCATTATGAATGAACCTTCGCGGGCTTTCACAGTAATACCGCAGCCCCCATTATGCATGAACCTTCACGGGCTTTCACCGCAGGACCGCAGTCCCTCATTATGCATATTCCACATTCAACCATAGGGTTTCAACTCAAGTTAATAGTTTCATTATGTAGCTTATCATAGTTCACATCATTACTCAATGTCACTAAATACCAACATAAATGTTAACTCAATTATAATCATATCATATTTCGTTTAAGTACTCAAATTTTCTTTCATATCATATGCATCTTGCATCATCACTTCAACCTGTAAGTTCTCATGATTCTTATATTCTTGAGCAACTTCATAACGTATCAACACGAGATTAAATTCAATAGTAATCATATCATTTGAAAAGGAAGCACCCATCATATGTATGTACAAATACATTTAAAAACTCATTTATTCTTTCTAAAAGCTTGAAATTTTATGTTATAATATGACCATGCCAAATCACAACCCTTTTATAATCCACTTTTCAATCCAAACCATGCCAAATCACAAACCTTCAATAACCCACTTTACAATCCAAAACCCACTAAAGCTAGCATTTAATCAACCCAATTTTAAAACAAAGACTAGATACGAGTTCAAAATCTCTTTCAAATACGTCAAACCGAGAGTTTAATTAGTGAAAAAGAGTATTCCAAATCTCCCAAGTGTCAAACCTTTAAATAAAACACAAAACTATATGAAAACTGCTAAACCAATCGATCGGTTAAGAGACCGATTGACCGGTCCCTTACCTGCACAAAAGAACCGAGAGCCTCAAAGGACAGCTTGATAGACCAATCGATCGGTCTATCAATCCGTCCTGCTCTGGGTCCCTTTTCAAATGAAAATTTGATTTTCAACATTTAAAAGATTCTAAGTACTTTTCAACACATTTTAAGCAAAGAAAAACCCTTTAAAAAGAAGGAAGAACTGTTCCAAAACATCCCTCGGGACACATGAATTTATATAAAGTAAAAAAAAAATTCAACCGGAAACTTTTTTGTACAATAAACTCCTAAAACCATGATGAAAGACCCAATATTTCCAAAATTCTGTGTTTTATCAAGAGGCTCCACCATTCTTAACTTTAACTAGAATTGTAACATTAGTTCATTTTTTATCAATTTATCTCGATATAACAAAATCCAAACTCCCCATTTTTTGTTCATTTCCCATGAACTTAATACATCCCATCAAATTTCATCAAAACCCAACTCAAGTCTCAATCATATATATGTCTCAAGTTAGGGTTTATTCTTATAATAAAATATCAACACAAATCACCACAAATCACAAGGGTTAGTCTAGATCCTACCTCAT
>JAOTRH010212541.1:0-10831 GCA_034768845.1 Heliamphora exappendiculata | reverse complement strand
ATAACAATATCAAAATTAGGTTTGATTATTAATGATGATGATAATATTACAAATGATGTAACTCATAGAGATGTTGGCTAGTTGGCTCAAGTGGAGGGGTGCTTCCGGCATTCTGCGTGATCAACGGATGCCCAACTATTCCAACCAGTAAACTAAAGGAATCCAGACACCGTTTTGATATAGTAATGATCAATCTATTTACCTAGGGAGACCCAACTCTCGACTATATGGTCGAAATCAATAAGCACACTGTCACTACTTGACCATGCCAGTATTAGACAAGGTTGTAAAGTATGCGATTTTCCTCTAATACTTTGTGATAAGAAGAAGAGGCCACTTCAACATCAGTTTGCAGGAGTACACAAAAAGATAACATCAAACTTGGTGAAAAACTAAACCTAAACCAACAATTACAACTACTTACTCATTTTAGCACGGGTGTAACTATCATGGTCTATGTGATGCACTCAAACATAGACCATGATTTATCAAAAAAAAAAAGCCAATATGAAGATGTTTTCAGTTCATATGATAGCAATATTGTATTGTGCAAGCTATTACGAAGCATGGGAGAAGATTTTCATGATTTTCTATGTAGGACTCGCCATGGATGCTGAGGTCCATGTTGAGGTGCTTGTCCATAGGGCCTGTTGTGGCGTTGGGATTTATGGGTCAAAAATAAAGAAAGTCAAAGATGTTTTAAAAAATATTTCAAACACCTTGAAAATCAAAATTTGAAAACCCATTTTGTTGAAAATAGAGCCGCCACTTAATTTTTGAGAAAAATTAAGAAAAATAAAATTGGCTACTGATATTGAAAACGTTAACTAGAGAAAAAGAATTCAGGGACTAAGGTACGAATCGAAGAAGGTGTTAGAGAGAAGATCCAAAATTATCATTAGTTATTCAATAGAATTTCTCAAATGCATGTAAATAAAAAAAATAGAGGCAAAGAGAGAAGATCCAAAATTAACTATAGAAAATACATAAAATATGTACATAACACTCCAAAACAAATAAGTGTCCAAAGAAAAAAAATTCTAAATTCTATTACATGCAATTTCTATCTAAACGATACATGAAACACATACCCACATGTAATATTGTTTAAACAACATAAACTAGCATACTTTAATTAAAAGAATAAACATATTAAGTTGCTAAAATTATCTAACTTAGATTGCACAAAAATAAACTAAACAATTTTAAAATAAAATAATCAAACTCTAAACTAATATGTACAATATGCATATTATTGAATTATCTAAAAGTATGTTCAAATCTTATGTTAAAAACTAACCAAAACAATAAAATGTAATAACAAATATTTTATTTATTAACAAGCAAATATTTGAAACTCTAATTTGAAGAATAAATAAATTAAAAAAAATTTACAAACCAAAATAAAATATTAAAAAATGCTTGTTTAAACCACTAAAAGAAAATCTTATTGTTTATATTTTATATTTTTTTTAACAAAACAAAAGAAAAGAAAAATAATAGCAATGAAATAAACAAACGAGTTCTTAATTATTGTTAGAGGAGAAAATTACATTATTAATTTGAAAGATTAAAATAAAAAAAATGAGAAGAACATTAACTAACATAAAATGTATTTTTATTTTTTTGTGCCTTTTTGTGGTTAATAAAAAGAAAAGAAAAGAAAAATATTATGGAAGACAAATTAAATTAATAAAGGAAGATTTTAAAGAAAATTTGATATCTTATATTTTTAAGAGAAAATAGAAGAAAACCGAGGAAATTAAAAGAGATGAAAAGAAAATTAGAATTTTCTTTTAGAGAGAAAATTATTATGTTTTTTTGTGATTTTTAGTTTAACAAAATAAAAGAAAAGAAAGATAAAAAGGAATCATAGGAAAATAAATAAATTTTATGTAAGAGAGATGAATGCTAATATTATAAGAAGAGAAATGCTAAATGAAACTTTACTAAAGCTAATAAGAAAATAAAAGACTAGAAAAGAAAATTACACTAATATTGAAAGAAAAAAAAAGAAAATAAAAAGTATAAGTTAGAAAATGAATATTAAGCTAAAAAGAAAATAAAATGAAATATTAGTATTTAAAGAAAAAAAATAAAATATTTAAAGGAAAAGAGATAAGGCATTATGAGAAAAAAATAAAATTGATGCTAAAAGAAAAAAAAATGCTACATCAAAAGAAAGGAAAATGCTAGAAAAATAAATTGTATTGAAAAGGAAAGAAAAATAAAATAAATGAAATGAAAGCCGGAACATTAAACTAGTACTTAAAAGAAAAATAAAAAAATAAAAAAATAAAATAAATAAATACTAGAATATTAGAACAAAGTTAAGAAAATGAAAGAACACTTAAACTGATATTATAAGTAAATAAATGAGAAATAAATGATACATTAAGAAATAAATTACATTAAGCTAAAAGAAAAAAAAATAATTTTTTTTAAAATTACATTGCATATAAAAGTAAATGCTAAGAAAGAAAATTAAGTAGTTATTAAATAAAAACTAAGAATTAAAATGGAGTATTAAATTAATGATACAAGAAATGAAATAAAATAAAATACTAGTAAAAAAAATTTAGACTAATTAGAGATAAAGGAAAGTAAATAATGCTAGAATTTTAATTTAATACAAAAAAATAGAATAAAATGCTAGAATTTAAATGAATGTAATATTGATAATTACAACTATTTTTATGGAAATGCTTTATGTTATAACAATAACGACAATATTTAGTCGTATTGTTAATTGATGTTAGCACTAATTAATAAATTAATTAAAGAAAAAGATAATGTACTTAGTGTGAAAGTGTAAACTAAGAAATTAAAACAATTAAATTAAATAAAATTTAAGCAACTAAATTAAATAAAATTAAAACAATTAAACTAAACGAAGCAATATAAATGATGGCAAAATTAGCTATGCAAATAAAAATGAATACATGAATTGATATTAAATATAATCCGATCACCCCAAGGGAGAAAGAATAGGGTTAGAAAAACCGAGAATCCAGTGGATTGCTTAAGAATCCTCAAGTTGGGGGAATGTGCTTCGATGTGCCAATCCTCGGGTGGTAATCCAAGCTTGGGTTTCGGGACTTCGGTAGGGTTTCGGCGTCGGTAGTTCAGCAGGGCTTCGGCGTCGGGACTTGAATTGCTCGGCGACTCGACAGAGCTTCTCTCATTAAACCCCTATCTAATTTTCTCTCCTCAAAACGTACCAAGGGGTATGGTATTTATAAAATTCTTTAACCAATGTGATGCTGCCACGTTTTGGGACACGTCAGGGTTTTACGAGTCGGCGGTCGCTAGGTCACGAGTTGGCGGTCGCCATGTTGAAGTTGGCGGTCGAGGTTGGAGTTGGCAGTTGCCATGATGCAAGTTGGCAGTCGCCATGATGAAAGGCGGCGGTCGCCATTTTGGGCTAGGGTTTCCACAAAGTTCTATGACGGTCGCCATGAAGAAGATTGGCAGTCGCCTTACTTGGGCAACAAGTTTTGATAGTTCGTCAAAATTTCATTGGTTCGAAGGTTCCAGTTTCAAATACCGAGCTTGGATAACTTTTTGAAGATCGTACTGAGACACTATTCCACCTGTTTTCATCATCGGATTCGCCTAAAATTTAGGCGGGGTCAAATTGGGGTGTCTACAGTTGCCCCTCTTTGATATAACTTGCGTAGCAATGCGTGAAGCAAGTTATATTAAAGATCCAGAAACAACATTCATTTAACCAAGCGTCAATATTAGGCCACAAGCATACATGCATGTATATGATGTTGGTCGTACTCGAATTTTCATCGAGCTGCCTGCGTACCCCTTTGTTAGGGATCAGACTAGAACATAGTTTATGGGGCAAAATACAAGATAAGAAACATGATGCAGATGCTGACATGGATAAATGCTAACATGATGTAGAGAGGTATAGTGTGATGCAGACATGTATAATGCGAGTCAGTTTAGGGTATTGAGGAGGACCGAGTCAGTTTAGGGTATTGAGGAGGACCGAGTCAATTTAGGGTCATCAGGAGGACCGAGTCAATTTAAGGTCTTGAGGAGGTCCCAGTCAGTTTATAGTCACGAGGAGGACCAGTCAGTTTAGGGTCATGAGAAGGACCAGTCAGTTTACGGTCATAAGGAGGACCAAGTCAGTTTACGGTCATGAGGAGGACCGTTAGTTTACGGTCATGAGGAGGACCAAGTCAGTTTAGCGTCATGAGGAGGACCAGTCAGTTTATGGTCAGGAGCAGGACCAAGTCAGTTTACAGTCATGAGGAGAACCAGTCAGTTTATGGTCACGAGGATGACCAAGTTAGTTTATGGTCATGAGGAGGACGAGTTAGTTTATGGTCATGAGGAGGACCAAGTCAGTTTACGGTCATGAGGAGGACCAATTAGTTTACGGTCATGAGGAGAACCAAGTCAGTTTATGATTATGAGGAGAACCAAGTCAGTTTACGGTCATGAGGAGGACCAGTCAGTTTACGGTCATGAGGAGGACCGAGGAGTCAGACATTGAATTAAGTTAAGACTTTAAAAATTCGGGACAAGGTGCAGGATAATTAATAATTAAAAGCTAAGTTACTGCTTAAAATTAAATTTATCGGGAATGATAACTGTGAATTAATAGGTCGGGTTAAGAACTAGGAATTTGAAAATCTAGCATACTAGGTCATGAGGGATTTTCCTGGCGTACAAGGGCTTGAAAGATTTTGTTTGGCGTACCAGGGCTTAGGGTGCCTAGGGGTCATCTTACGAACCTAGAATTTAGGCAACACTTCGCATATGACTAGGATTTGGAAGAAGTTTGCCTGGCGCACTAGGGCTTGGATCAACGAACAATTGCTGAGGGTTGCTGCACGGCTTTTAGGATCCATGGGCCCATGTTTTCTACTTTGGTCTTGAAGAGTTATGCCCCACTGTAGAGGAGTTCACCATCATTTTTAATCTCATCCCCCGGGAGTTCATGCCAATACCTTTTCTGTTCATCAAATATCCTTGTGGTCTGACTGGGTAAAAGGTTTCTTTCTTCTTCCATGGGGATTCACATAGATTCTGCTCTGTCGATTTCCTTTGTGACTTCAACTATCTGCTTGCTTGCTCGATGCCTTTTGGTTTCCTGTGACGGTCAAGTCAGCACTATTCTGGTGAAGATTGCTGAGCAAATAAGAGCAGGGAAGGACTTCGTGCCCCTAGTTCTGTCTGATACCCTGATTGGCCTAATGCTATCCACCCGGGTGTAATCACATCTTTTGGCAGTAGTCCTTTGAATCTCTCTTTTCTCCCCCTTTTTTTCTCGATTTTAACCACTATTCTCTCATTTTGCTGATTTCTCTTGGATTTTTCCAATCTTCTCTTCTTTTTCCACTATCTCCACATATCTCTCCCTTTTGCTGGTTTCTCTTGATTCTTATCTATTTTCTCTCTTCTCAGATCTTGCTGATAGAAAAGAGAAATCTTCTGCAAAAATAGAGTTCGAAAGGGTATAACGATGTTACTACTAAGGCAGTTTGGAGATAATATTGTCTTCACTGACCGGAAGAGACATCACTTGGTAGTGCCCCTAGTGATAGATCCCTTTATAACTTTGACCACTATAGGCCATCCAAATGTCTTGCTAATTGGTCTATGGCTGTCCTATTTCTATTATTTACACTAGGCAGTTTGGTCGAAGTCAGATCATATTTCACGGCGTATGGGGTCGTATCCATCTTCTCTTCAGGCCCCATTTCTGGTGTAGTATTGGGAGGCTTGACCATCTCATTCACTAATGAAGATGCAGAAGCTGCCCCACACTGAAATTTTTGAGGATTACAAGGCGTGGTTGGTTCAGAGCAGAAACAAAGAAGAGGGAGAAGAACAAGAAGCGAAGAGGAGGAAGATTTGAGGAACTTACTTTGCTTTTAAAATTTTGTAGCTTTCTTTTTTTGTTTAGAGTTCGGAACTTGCGTGCCTGTCCTTTATTTTCCAAAATCTTGTGATCGCAGCTAAAGTAATGAAAATTTCACGTTTATCTGAAAAAGGGTTCTCAATTATTTAAAATTTTTTCGATTCTTGCAATTAAACAATTTTGTTATCAAAATTCAAAGATAAATTTGCATTGATCATTACTCGGATTCAATGATGGCTAAAATAAGGAATGTGGCTGGAATTCTTAAAAGAAGCTACCTACGTATCCCAAAAAGTAGAATTAGACCATAACGTAGTTCGAGCTCAATTTTCACTCGGGTATTGACACTATTATTTTGTAAAGTCCTAACTTTTTTCAAAGTCGCCCTTTTGGGTTTTCGGCCTTGCGGGCTGCTCTAATTTTTGGCTGGATCGCCTTTTCTATTTTCAATCAAGTGAGCCCTTATTTTATTCTTATTTTTACCTTAGGGATAGTAATATTATTATTATTATTATTATTTATTTTTTTATTTTGGTCCAAGCTGATTAGAGTGGAGCATGTGTTACCATCTACATCCAGGATGATTACAGCACCACCGGTCATAATAGTCTTAATCAGATACAGCCTGGCTCAATTGAACTTTTCTCTTGGATAAAAAATAGAAACCCTAATTTCTTTAAAAAAACCAAGTCACCTTCTCTCCAGGCCCGGGTCTTGACTTTCTTGTTGAACACATGAGCTATCCTCCTTTGGCATCCTTGTTTGTGAAATAGGGTTTGTAGTCTTCTTTCATCGAATAAGAGAAGCACTTTCATCAAATTGTTCTGCCATTCTTCCGCGGATTGAGCCACGTCTTATACTTCTTGATCCTTTCAAAAAAATTTTGCGGCACTATGATATGGTCGTCTTGATCTTTGGACTTAACGATCATGTTTCCCACATACAGCTCAATACCTTTATCTATCATATCGTGCAACAAAGTAGTGGCAGTCTTAGGTGGCCCCTGCATCATACGAGAGTTGTAGGTGCCCCACAGTGTAGTGAATACCATCTTTTCTCTATCTTCAAGGGCTATTAGAATCTGATTGTACTCAGGAAAACCACCCATGAATGACAATGGGTGTGCCCCGCTGTACTATCCACAATGACGTTAGTATACGATAGTAGGAAGTCGTCGTTCGGACTGGCCTTGTTAAGATTCTAAAAATTCACACAGACATTGATGCATCCATCATTCTTTAATACTAGCACAATGTTAGCCACCCACTTCGGATACTCATAAAGAATCCTGCGTTGATCTGCTTGGTGACTTCTTCTTTGATCTTTAGAGCTCCTTCTGGCCATATCCTTCTCAATTTCTATTTGATCGGTTTAGTATCGGGATATAAAGGGATATGCTGTTGGATAATATCAGGATCAATTTTGGGCATATCCTCGTATGATCATGCAAAAATATCTTTTAATTCTTTTAATAAAGTCAATAATTATTCATCTTCAACTGAAAATAAATAAGAATCAATTTGGACAATTTGTGAGTTAATTTTATTACCCAGGTTTATTGACAAAATTTCTTCAATTATTGGTTGGCCACGCATTTCTTCTTCTCTCACGCATTTCTTCTTCTCTTTTTATTAAAACTTTTAATTCTTCAGGGACATCCCCTTCAAATTGAAAATTATTAGAAAGCGTACAAAATAAATAAAGCAAAGCAGAATAATCAGAACTTTCGTTCATTTCATTGATATCAAAGAGAGCACGAATTACAAAATCAAAGGTAAAAGAAGAGGGTGCACAGACAGACGTTCCCTCAGACACGACATCCAACTGATCTTGAACAAAGCAAAAACTTGCAAGACTCCAACTTGACTCAAGACTTGAATCATGTAAAAAGGCAAGAATTTAAAAATCAGCTTTGACATTTGGGGCAGATGGAGGTGAGGCGACCTTACTGTCAATGAGATCTTGAATGTCATGGCGGAGTTTCAAACACATGTCGGTTGGGTGTCTGTGGCTATGATGGTATGAGTAATATTGGGTGGGATCGTAGCGTCGTGGTAAAGGATTAGGAAGCGGCATTGGATGAAGAAGCATTATCAGCCCTTTCTTGACAAGTTCATTTAGGGCCATGGATAGAGAGATATTGAGGGGAGTAAAAACTCTCCTTGGATTTTTCAAGTGCGACGGCTGGTTATTTTTGGGAGGAGGTGATGAAGGTGAAGAATTCGGTCGATCTGATTGGGGGTTTTGCAAATTCACCTTGTTAGTGCGAGATGCGGGGTTAGTGGAAGAAGTGGGGTGGTTTTGGTTGTTAGATGGATAAGGCCTTCTTGACTTTCGGCTCAGCTCGGCCTCATTGATATCACCAGATTAGATCACATCTTTTATCTGAACCCGAGCATCAAACATCTACTCAAAAGTAGACAGCGGTTATGTTATTAGATAACGCTTCGATGGGGAATGGAGGTTCTTGACTAAATTCCTCTCTTGTTCCTTCTCAATTGGTCGATTTATCATTTTAGCCGCCTTTTTCCTCCACCTAGTTTGGGAATCCAAGAATGATCTTCTACTTTCTTGACGAGTGGTATCTAACTCCCAGGTGATTACATTTTGTTGGACATTATAGCTGTATTAGCTGACAAAAGCTATGATAATGTCCTCTTATGTCCTTGTCTTTGTAATATTCAGGAAGAGAAACCACCTCTGAGCTGCCCCTGAAAGAGATTGGTGGAATAGTTGAGCCTTCAACTGGTCTTCGATCCCCATGGAAGAGAGAGTATCGACGTATAGTCTCAAATGAATTCGAGGATCACCAGTTCCATCAAACTTCTCCATTTTAATAATTTTAGCATCCAGGAACAAACAAAGTCCACCTGCATCTAGCATATATTCTTCAACTCCCTTTACCTTTCTACTGACCTTATCCATTTGGTTGATCTTCTTAACCAACGCAGATTCTCTAAGCTGAGAAATATTTTCTTTCTCAACTATCACCTAACGAGGGATTTGTGGTGGTGGCAGAACAACTTGTGTTCTATCGAGAACCTGATTATCATTCCAAAAGTCCTCCCTGTTACCATTTGGTTTGTCATGCTATTCCTTCAGTACCGACAAATGGGCTTGAATCGCTTACATATGTGCTTGACGTTGTACCTGAGCTTGGGTTTGTTGCTCTAAGGCCCTCTGTATATCAGTAATGGCTCTCATCAGAGCTGTCAAGTTCACCTCATTCTTTGTCATTTCAGCTGACTCAGTTGGTTGTTTAGATACTCTTTGAAGTCTGCCTGATTTTGATCTCTTCCAAACACGCACTAACTGTACTGTTCTTGACTCAATGGTAAACCCTGGATTTCAAAAGTAGAATGACCAATATCAGATACTTTCCGGAGAAAATTCTGACAACAGATAGCAAATATCCCAAATACCCAAACCATAAGTAGATAATTACGGAAGCTAAAACCATGTCTCTGCGGGCTTATTTTGGCTGCATAACAACATGATGACGGCAAAGGAGAAGGTTAACTAATTTCTAGAGGGAAGATTTATCTAAATGGACAGCACTTCAGTAGGAAAAACAGTTCTAACCCTCAAGAGACCGGTTCGATCTAGATTTCTATGAAAAATGAACAGCATAACGGTAAGGCACCGAGACTAGCTCACATAGGTATAAGAAAGATTGGGAGGAAGCAACCCTAAACAACGGGGAAGAGATAGGGAAGAACCCGGAGGAGAAAAAAACTATCCTAGAGGCTTCTACGCAAAACATGGGCATGACCCCAAAAAGAAAACAATGGCGTAAAAGCCAAACTAGAGGAAAAGAAAAATCCGGGTAAGAACCCGAAGGCAAAAAACTAACCTAATCAACGGATAATAGAAAATTTAGGCCAAACCCGAGAAAGGAACTAGCCTAAGGCGAAACAAACAATCCTAACAGTAGCAATCAAAACGTACAATTAACAAAAAAATATAATCCTACTAAGGTTGCAACACCTAATGAAGAGTTCTAAGTTCACTATATGCAAAAGGCCGATTTTGATCAATTTGAACAGGGTAACTTCTGAATAAAACTGAGTATATACCTCCCATGCATGGAGTGGTGCAGAACATGGTCAAACAGTACGTTCGAACTCTTTTATTGCACCTATGATAGCGTATAGTCAGTAAGGGTTGCCTGGCTTTTCAATAATTTTTGAAATGGATTAACATTCAGGGCATTAGGTCGACCAGGCAATAGGGGTTTGAAAAATAGTTCATATGCATGCAAAAATACTAATGAAAAATTTTATTAAGAACCAATGATATTTTTAAGTCTAACCCTGTTATTTGATTTTGTAAATCAGTTCCCAGCAGAGTCGCCAGAAAATACTGTAGCGTTGGGATTTAGAGGTCAAAAATAAGGAAAGTCGAAGATGTTTTGAAAAATATTTTAAGCACCTTGAAAACCAAAATTTGAAAATCCCTTTTATTGAAAATAGAGTCGCCACTTAGTTTTTGAAAAAAATTAAGAAAAATAAAATTAGTTACTGATATTAAAAACGTTAATCAGAGAAAAATGGTTCAGGGGCTAAGGTACGAATCGAAAAAAGTGTTAGACACCCCGTTCGCCCAACCGTAAGGCTGGCCAATCTACTAATCATTATTAGTTCTTTAATAAAATTTCTCAAATACATGTAAATAAAGAAAATAGATACAAAGAGAGAACATCCAAAATCAAGTATAAAAAATACATAAAATATGTACATAACACTCCAAAATAAATAAGTGTAAAAAGAAAAATTATAAATCTTATGGCATGCAATTTCAATCTAAATGATACATAAAATACATACCCACATGAAATATTGCTTAAACAACCTAAACTGGCATACTTTAGTTAAAAGAACAAACATGTTAAGTTGCTAAAATTATCTAACTTGGATTGCACAAAAATAAACTACACAATTTTGA
>JAOTRH010212530.1:0-10831 GCA_034768845.1 Heliamphora exappendiculata | reverse complement strand
GCATTATTCTGCTTTTTATTTATTTTTTATATATATATATATATATATATATATATATATATATATATAATTTTTTTGCTATATTTGGTGTGCATGTTTTTGAACGATGAACAAGTGTATGCGGACAGCATGAAATAATGGTAAAATTTAAATTCTAGTATATAGAGATTCTGATATAATCTAATGAATTT
Organism: Heliamphora exappendiculata; assembly: GCA_034768845.1. NCBI lineage: Eukaryota > Viridiplantae > Streptophyta > Magnoliopsida > Ericales > Sarraceniaceae > Heliamphora > Heliamphora exappendiculata. The sequence continues at coordinate 10,640 of JAOTRH010212530.1, read as the reverse complement.
TAATATATTGAGACAAGTAATTAATCGGTAGTATCGGAGCACTACGTAAATGTAGCAGAAAAAACTCTAAGTGGGACATTGATAACCTACTTTTGTTAAGTATGTGAGAGGTAAATAATAATCTACTTAATATATATCAAATATGTTTTTTCATTTAAAATATTACGTGATACTTTAAAAATACTTTAATAACTTTTCATATTATTGAATCTAAAGAACTTGTATTCTTCTACTTTGAATCTGAATGATGGGTAGCTAGCCAAGTTGATCATATATTCAAGCTAATTAATCAATGCCAAAACTTAGCTTAAGTTCCAAGTAACAATAAATAACTCTTTCATTGGCATATGATGCCTTTCTTGTTTATGTTTTTCTGTGGAATATTTTTTTTTGGTATTCCAATAAGGAATATCTTAGAAAATGGGAAAATTATTAAGCATTTTTGAACCACCAAGTGTCATTGTTTATCTGGTAATTATTGCAAATAAAAAAAATTTGCGCATACTAAATGAATCATCCATTTTCATCTCTCACCTACTTAATAAAAGTGTATTATTGTTCTACTCAAAATATTTTTCACTATATAACTAAATAAAAACAACATATAAATAGTGCTACATGATATTTTGGAAGAATAACTATTCAGTACTCTTAGAGTAACATGTGATAATTTCACGTGTTATTTTTACTTATTTATGTTAGGTGATTAGAATATAAAGGGTGACCCAAATAATATGAATTATGGTCATATATTTATTAAAAGTATCATGTGATATCACTTATATAATATTTCAAAAGTATTTAATAATTTAACTTTTCTAAACTACCGAATAATTATTTTTAAAAAATGACAAAGTTATATAATAGAACATAAATGATATTTACAATACATAAAACAGTGCATGAGTACGTGACAATACCTTATTGGTAAATGAAACAAGTGAGATATATAATATAGTATTTCGTGATGACACATATGTATACGGTGAAATGTGCACTGTTTTATATACTATACGCAACATTGTTGATGATGAAAAAAGAGGAAGATATCGTAATATGATAGTCAAATTTCAAAAGACCCTACCCATTTTTCTCGCTAAAATAGTAATTAGAAATATATATTCGTTTGACTGAAAGAGAATGAGTAGCGTTCGTTTGATCTTGGTCCTTAGAGAGCAAAAATGGGGCAAGATTGGACAGAGTTTAACACCATATTTTTAAGTGTGATACTGATAAATTCACTAAACAAGATACTACTTCCGAAGCCTTATGGAGAAGAGCCACTTTAGTTTTAGCGACTGATGGCGGGGCTAGTTCTTGATTAACAATATTCCTTTTGCTGCTATTTTTCTTTTTAAAAAATGCCCCTACCGAGACGTACGCCACTGACATCCGCCGCAAGATAAACCATTGCCTCTCTGGTCCTCCGAATGAATACGAACTGTAGCTAATACCTAGGGAGCTTAGATGAGCTGACCCATTTCATGATAAATCTCTAACTTCAGGTCTTTTTAAAATTAATTCGTCAATTGTGAAATAAAATATTACGACAATGAAAAATAAGACAGTACCGAAACATGATTGTCAAATTCCAAAATACCTCCCTTCAAAAAAAAAATTCCAAAAGACCCTACCCATTTTTCTCTCTAAAATAGTAATTAATTGTCCAACAATGATATGTTTATTGCATAAGCAGTGCATGTTTCACAGCATGCGTATGTTTCACCACAAAAATCATTGTATTGTAGATCCTATTTATTTTATTTACAAATAATATAGTATTTTTTGTGATAACACATATGTATGCTATGAAACATGCACTGTTTTATACACTATACATAACATTATGACAATTTTTATATATTGTCATAAATATAGCGACAAATACACTGTTTTATGCACTTTTCAAAATTCTGGCAATTTTTTTTACAAGTTCATAAATGTAGCGACAAATACAAGATTCATAACGACTTATACATAGATACGTTTAACACACTTTTATTGATTAATGTAGGCAAAAATAATAATTTAATTAGTTGTCAGAAATATTATGTAAATAATATCAAATAAGAGTTTAATTAAAAATAACTAATAAGTTTTTGACACCCAGAAATATACTGAAGATGAACAAAATCAAAGAGTCATCAATTCGTCTTGATCATAAGTATTCAATATAAATGAAATAACATCAGGTGTGTTTGATTAGTTAGAGAATCATAGAATGTTTAGCAATAGATTGTCGAAAATAATGTAAGAAAATAAAAAAAAAATTGTACAACCAACATATGTATGTAAAATTGCTTTTTATTTTCTTCAAATAATACAGGAAAATGTAAAAAAGTAATTATTTTCAATTTATACTTAACATCTATTTCCTTTAAAAAAAGAAAAATCTTAATACTAAGCAAATTCTATTTATTTAAATAGAGTAAAGTTGATTTGTGTAAATACAAATCTTTTGAGAACTTTATTTCAAATCTCTCATCATAAATATCAAACGAATGCATTAAAATAACATTTTATTTATTCTTTTTGTTCTATTTCGGTACACTTTTTTTCACTATTTTCACTTTCTAACATTTTTTTTTCTTTGTAATCAAACAGTGTCTTAAACATTTCTCTTCATATCCAATATGGCATAAGCGTCACAAAATATTTTCTTAATTTCTTTAGCTTGGCATCGTTAGATCATAAAAAGAAGAGCCTAGTTGCTCAAGTAATTATCCCTACTCAGTATTATATAACAATTTTACTCAATAGTCTCGTCTAATACTGTGGTGACAAATTTTACGATAGAAATATAATGACTCATTTTTATTGAATAATTATAAATAAAAGGTAATCAACTTCGTATGAGTTATAATTAATCATTTATTTATCGATAGTATCACGTGGGATAATTATTCGATTCTCTCGAAGTCTCATGTGACAATTCTATGTTGTATTCTCATTCAATTTTGTGACGACAAATTTTACGGTAGAAACATACTGACTCATATTTGTTGAGTGATTAAAAGAAAACTTAGAGTGATCCACATAATGTGGATTATGATCAGCCAATCATTTATTTATTAAAAGTATTACATGTTATTACTTATATAATATTTTAAAAATACTTAATAAATCTCCTATCAGGTGAGATCGTTTATATAATACTCCACAATTCCAAAAGTACCAAATATATAGTTTGCCTAGAAAGATAATTATAACAGTAAGTGGAATAATGTGGAGGCAATGGGGTTTCTCAAGGAATATAAGATCGCTTTATCGTTACATCTTCTTCCAGGGAAGGTTCAGTGTACCAAAGTCAAAGTATTCATCTCCCCATTCAAAATTAAACATTTTATTGGTGTTATTATCATTATCTTAATGAGGGGTTCATTGTTTTCCTCTTAATTTAATATTAAGTACTGGTCCATAAGCTAGGGTTAGAGGAGGAGGAGGAGGAGAAGGAGGAGGAGGAGGCATCTCAAGCTCATTGAACCCTTTTAAATATGAAGAAGATTATCCCATTGGTAATTATTTGGTAGTTTCGTAGCAGTACGTGATACTTTCATTTAACAATATAATAAAAAATATTTTAAAATATTAATTCATTTTTATTGAGTAGGTGTAAAATAAGAGTGGCTGATCACTTTGTATATCAAATATTTTTATTTATGAATAGTGCTATTTGTATTTTATGGGCTCGTTGGTGTACTGGATGAAATTGAATATGATAGAAGAGATAAATAATATTATAGATCGCACATATTTTTTTTAATAACATGAAATTATAGAATGAATTATTTGTGCAGTTAAAATTTTAGTTCATATTTAGTTATAGTGGAATAAAAAATGAGGTAATAATTATAAAATTATTTTTTACTATTAAATAAAGAGTGACTCATGAAAATTGATCTGAAATCTAATACTAATAATACCAAGACAGACCTAATATTATTAATACCATGATCATGGTATTATTAATATTATTTTATTTATCAAATTATTAGTCTCAATTCCACGATAAAAACGCAAAATTAGTTATCTCATTAGATAAAAAATTGACTTATGAGTCTCATATATTTTTAAATTCAATTCGAAACAATCTACCTATCCAAACACACCCTTTGAATACTTTATAATTTGCTCTCACTTAATACATATCAAACTTTTTTATTTGTAAGGAATATTATTCGAACAACACTATTTAATTTTTTTATTTGTAAAGAATATTACGTGAACAACACTATATATGTTCACTGTATAGGAGTGTTTGTTAAAATTACTATTATTAATTTTTAAATATTTTATTATTAATTTTAATTATAAATTATAATTTTTTAAAACATCTACAATGTATGATGTAAATTATAATTATTATTTTTTATTTTAATTATAAATTATAATATTTATTAAATATTTATAATTTTTATTATAAATTATATTTTATAAATTATTACTTTCAACCGTGCCAAATACCACCATAATAATTATTTTTTTGGGTACCATACTGAGTTTTTCCTCGTTTTGTGTGTGGGAATCAGTGAGAGAGAAAAATAAAAACAAAACGCAGTGACGCTTCTCTGACCAGAAAATTTAGAATAATTTTCACAGATAACTTATGTTATACTGCACGCATTGGAACTACAGTCAGATTAAAGACTAGGATTAATGTTGGAGTGTTTATTTTTAATAAAAAATTTATTATTTTAAACCAAATCTTATATTTTTTAGATTTTTTTATTATAAGAAATTAAAAAAATAAGAAATTTGAAATAACAAATAAAAAAATCAAAGAAGACAAAAAAAATATTTTTAGTAATTCTTTTTCAAGTCATAAAAAAAACTTTTACTTTTCTTATCTTTGAGGATGAAAAATAAAAAAAATTATATCAAAATATAAAAGAAAATAAAAAAAAATAACTATTTTTTTCACTTGCTGAAACAAATACTATCATTGTTAAACATATGTTTAGGATAGCTTTTTTAGTAGCTTTTTTTTTATCTTTTATGAATTTTTAAAATTTTTGGATTAATTTTTATTTTTTTAATTTATCATAATAAAATAAATTTAAAATTATGATCGTTTTAAAAGAAATTTACTAAAGATGATAAAAATAACATAAAAGCCTCAAAGTGCTTTTTTCGTCTTTTATGAATTTTTTATTGTTTAGTTAAGTTGTTAAACTTTTTTAATTTCTTGTAATAAAATAATCTAAAAGGTATTATCGTTTGAACTAATATAAATATTTTAATCAAAAGACCAAAAAAAAAAAACTCCATATAAAACAAGCTATCCCACACTGCCTAAGTTTACCAAATGTGGCTCATAGCAATGATTTGATTAATTCATCTTATAAACTCTCCAAAAAGGTTAATGTATAAAATTTCAATTTAATCGAATATAAATGGTTTAAGTTTGAATGCAATAGGATGAATGATGATTTTTTAACAAGTTACTTAATTATTTTTATTGAGAAAAATATTGTTATGAATTTTAATATCAACTCTATTGTAAATATTTTTAATAACATAAAAGAATGTTGATTACAACTCAAGATATGTCATTTTAGTAGACATATTGGTAGATTTAATATTGAGATTTTTGCTTTTTTTTTTTGAATAAAATTAAACATACTTATTTATATGTTTTGATATTGTATTTTTCTTTTTATGTCAATAAAAATTATTGTTATAATTTATAATGTTTTTAAAAAAATTATTATTGTATAAATTTGCCACTCTTAGGGTCCGATTAGCAACTAGTTTAAAACTTATTTTTTTATTTATTTTTTTGTATTTTTAGTTAAAAAAAAAATTAAATTGAGTTCAAAATATGTTGTTCGATAACATAGCTGGTAAGGTAATTTTTTTTAAATTGGTTGTTTTGAATAAAACGTTAAATTTTTTTATTTTTTATTTAAAATAAATAATTTACCTTTCTATATATTTAATATTAATAATTATATGTAATTAAATTATGAATAAATAGTATTATTATATTTTAAAAATAGTAAGAATTTTTTTTTAAATTTTTATTTTTATTTTATTTTTTAAATTTTTAAATTTTTAATTTTATTACCAAATAAATAATCTTAATATTTTAACGTTATTAACCAAAAAAATCAAAAAAACTAAATTGCGGATCTTACGTTTAAATTCTAGGTCCGTTGCTGAGTGCGTATTTACTGTAGTTTGACTAATTTTATTGTTCCATTCGTATTTTCAACACACGTAGACACAAGTTCCAAGAGTGTACGTACCTGCCGTGAGAAACATGAATTACAGCTAATTTTTAGAGACTCGGGAGCGTGCTGCCCTTTCGTGTTTTGCCTTCTGTGGATAGTTTTTTAGAATAAATATTTATGGTTATTACAAAAAATTCGTTGAGTTTGACTTGGTTTAGTATGTAAAATTTTAAATTTATTTGATATTTATAATTAAATAATTAAGTAATATTTATTTAATAATATTTTTTAAAATTATAATTTTATTTATTTATAAAATAATGTTAAAAATTTTATTTAATCATTTAATTATAAATATTAAATAAATTTAAATTTTTAATTAAATAACAAACGCGATGAGTCTTATATACTGTGCTACGATCACCTCATGTTGATAAACAATTTTTGGTTATAAAAATAAAAATACATAAATTACGTAAAAAATTATTTCGATTAAAATGCGGTGCGATTCCAAGAACATAAAATTTCTTGATCAAGCCAAATAACACAACACAATAGTTCTCCCCATTTCGAAACTTTAGAGTTCCCAAAGTCTGCAACCCCAGAGCGTCGGAGTACGGATACATTGGGATATTGCAGCCCAACAATGGCTTTTTAACCACCATGCTCGGTAGATCAGAGAGAGGAGAAATTTTTTATTGCAGGTGGTCAAGGGAGACCGTTTATGACTTTATTTTATGGTTTTTAATTGGGTTTACAATTATAATTTAAAATTTTATTTTATAAGTTTTGTATAATAAATTATTTACTTAAAAAAATTATTTTAATTATATATTTATAAATAAATAAATAATAATTTATTATACAAAATGAACAATATAAAATAAGTATGTTTGTGTCCAAAATGTGCACGTAGTAAAACACTCTTTATCGGCCATTAACTTAAGTTGTGTCTCTTTTTCTCTCAATTAACACATAAGATAGAATCTTAGGAAAAAAAACTCCAAAAAGAAGTAGGATCAAATTCAAAACAGATGGTTCAGATATGTATCTCTTATACATCTAAGTGAGGATTTGATTCCTTTATTTTGAATTGTGAAATTGTTTGGATAAATTTGTGGAGTTTGTGAAAGTTCAGCTGATCTGTGAAATAAGTTGGTGGATGAGAGACTTTTTGTTGTGAATTGTTTGTGATGGATCATGGAGCTGCAGGGGCTCGTGATGACCACATGGCAATGGAAGATAGACCGTGATTTCTTGGGGGAGGGAGGACTTGGACAGTAAGGACTCTCGGAGCGTCATTGTCTTCATGGCGTTTCGATCTAATTATGTAGCAAAAAATATTTCAAGTAAGATAATAATGGTTCATTTTTGTTAAATTGGTAAAAAATAAGAATTACTCACTTAATTTGTACTAATATTTTTTATTTATTAAAAATACTACATAAATAATATCACATAATAGTTAGTGGTCAATAATTTTCCCGGACTTGGGCATTGCAATGATGTGGAAACCTTTTGAAAAGCTGAATGTGTGGGTGTAAGGAGCCATCAAGCCCTTTTCTCAGCATCTGTCCTTATCGCTCTTCCTTCAAAGGACATTCATGCATCCTCCCTCCTTTCCCATGTTTTTTTCCCAAAGTATATATATATATATAAGGCTCTGAAAGTGATCACCAGGGACCTCCTTTCCCATGTTTTTTCTCCCAAAGTATATATATAAGGCTCTGAAAGTGATCACCAGGGACCCTCTTCCTTCTTTCAACAATGAGATCTCTCTCTCTCTCTCTCTCTCTCTCTCTCTCATGCAAGATTTGGCATGTATGTCAAGAGTAATTATTCACTAGTTTCGGAAAATTATGTATCATTACTTATATAATACTCTCGTTAAAGAATATAATAAAAAATATTTCGAGTGAGATAATATTAGCCCACCATTGTTAAATAGGTGAGAGATAAGAGTCGTTAAGTTACTATCTATCCAATATTTTTATCTATTAAAAATACCACCTAATGTCCCCTGCATGATAATTTGAGAGTTTCTTATAATTTTCCAGTATATATATATCAGCTAGTTCACCAATTATATATAGCATGTGAGCATCACTTGCATTATTCTATGTTGAAAGAATAGTTTTGGATTTTGGACCGAATAGAAAATTGATTGATTATGGTAATTAAGTTGGTTATTTTTGATCGGTTAATTGTGACTTTTTATTGAAGGGTTGTGTTTGTTCAATGTTGAATTATGTCATTTCGTTGACACTTCTTTGTATGAATAGTTGTATCTCTTATTTTTTTGTAATTGTTTAAAAAAGTCATGACTATAAATAAATATATATATATATATATATATATATATATATAGAAAAGTCCAAATCAGTGCAAGTCAGTGCACTGACTTAGACTTTGTCTTTATTAATGTAGAAGATATAGACATAAAAAGTTCAAGTCAGTGCAAAAAAAATACAAAATATTATTTAGATTGTCAAATTCATCAATTGTAGTGTTATTTTTGTAGAATTTAAATCATTGTATCCTAGAAGACATAGGCATATATTCGAGATATCACAAGCACACTAACCTTAATTTATCATATCTTAAAAACATAGTGTGAAATACTAGTTCTGATGACATAATGTGAAGCACTAACCTTAATTTATCATCTCTTTTAAATTCATTCGATCTCTAAGTCCAAACTCTATTTCTTATTATGTATTTATTTATAACAATTATTACTTAAAAAGTATACATATTCTTTAACATTTTATATTTACATAAAGTTGAAAGAAGCAAGTTTAAATGATCCCCACTAGGTAGCATAACTTTGGCATTTCAATTCCTTTATTATACATATAATTAATTAAAAGCACAAAACCAAATTAAGTTTTCACCAACCAACATCCAACATTCTTAATCCTTAATTTCAAATAATAAGGTGTCATGAGATGTCTTGGAAAAGTGTCTTACGGAAGCAGGCCAAGAGCTCCAGGGCGATAGAATATATATATATATATATATATATATATATTTTATGTTGGTTACTTATCTTCTTTATTATTTATATGAATCTTGTCCTTTCATGTCAAAAAAGAAAATGAGAGAAAAAGAAAATTCACAACTAGTTTCATTTGGTAACCAACTTAAAATCTGCTTTTAGTATTTTTGCTTTAAAACTTTTTTTTTTTTAAAATCTACTGTTAAAAAGTAAATTTATAAAGCTACTTTTTAATTACATGATTTTTTTATTTATTTGATTTAAAACTACAAAAGAGAAAAAAATCTTACTTTAAACTGAGTTAATAAAGGATGGCTCATGTATTCTTAATTTCTCAAAATAAGATCAGTTTTGTTTTCTGGAGCTCACAAGAATTCAAAACCATTGATTCCTTGTATTACAAGCTGAAAATTAGCATTTCTAGGAAATTAAAAACGTCACGTAAGAGGCCCCAAACAAGAATATTGAAAATTAGAATATCTGGAAAAGTAGTCTCAAAATGGTAAGAATATGAATATAAATATTTATAATAAAAAAAAAATCAAATACAATATTTATGGGTGTGCTAGAAATCTCATTTGATTGGTTACAATTAATTGTACAATTGCTCCACAAAACAAGAGATGTTTTTGGACTTCTACAACTTTTAGGTTCTATTTCATGTTCCCCAAAATGCCCCACCTGCATGCAACTAATTAATTTAAGCCCCTCTTTGGTTCTTCCATTTTCATTTGAAAGATACTATATATCATATGGGAATAATTCTATATGATTTATTTTTTTTGGTTGAAATATTTGGAGAAGAGATTTAATTCTGTTAGGCATATGGAACCTAGTTATTTTTGGGGTCCATGACCTAACCACTCCCATAAGCATCGCAAATTAAAATTTTCTGAAACTTGGTATTTATATTTGTTGCTTCAGTTAAAATTTGTATTATTGTAATTTGTACAACTTCTTATTATAGTAAAAGTTGCAACAATTCCGTATACGTAACCTTAATTTCAAATAAATCACATAAATTATATTTTCATGTGTGTGATTATTTAATTCTTCTTGATTTATTTATAAATTTCTGCCATAAGAAATTCTAATTAACTACTTTAGACCCTTGGATGTCAGATTAAGATTGTCCCACCCATGCGATGGATTAATTGATTAGTCCTGCAATATATATAGAAGAATGAAATAATGTGTTAAATGACTATTTAATTTAATGCTCGTTACTTGTAGACAAATTGTCCCTCCCTTTTACTCTTTTGTTTAAAAATATTTATGTACATAGCATATTTTGTTAGGAGATAATCCAACGCCATAATTATATACATGTTCGGGGATCCAGAAAATACATCTTTATTAACTTTTAACAATTACAATAATATGAAATTACAAGAAAATAAAATGACAGAAACAACATGAATAGAACTTGCAAATCGAGTCCTGCAATCGCAGTTTCCTTAAGAATGATT
>JAOTRH010212519.1:0-10831 GCA_034768845.1 Heliamphora exappendiculata | reverse complement strand
TTGATTTTATTCTATTATATCTTCTTATTGTTTATCCCTATTCGCCTATAAATATGCCATATATTGTACAGTTTCAAGAGACAGAAAATATAGAGTTATTTTCTCTTTTCAATTTCTTCACTATTGGTATATGATGGTTCTTATTCACATATATATTGTTCTTGATAAATGCTTTATTTTCGATTTTAAATAATTATGATCTTTTATTTATGGTTTAGTTTATGAATTAAGTTTCAAAAAGTCGTATAAACCTAAATTGATCTGTTATCTATTTTTATTAAATTCGTATTATATTATGTCTTACATATAAAAAAATTAAAAATATTAATTGTTTTATTTTACATCTTCTCTCTTTCTTTATCTTCTTTTCAATTATATAATTAATTCTTCTTATAAAATTATAAAATTATATAATTTATAACTATTGAAAATTGATAAAAAATAATAAAAAATAAAATATAATTTATAATTTATAAATGCGATCATCTCTCTTTGTAATAATGTGAAATAATATACAATAAGTGATCAAATAAAATGTAAAGGAAAACAATATAAAGAAAAAAACTAAAAAACTAATAAAAAACAAAATGTATATTTTTTTAAAGATCAAGTAGGCAACAGGTACTTTGGTTTACAACTGCCGTTTTAAATAAAAATGGAAAAAATTAATTCAGGGTCCCTTTGAGGGACTTGTATTCCGTTAAGTCCTAAGTACTTACTGAATTTTCCATTAAGTCCTATTTTTCAAATATATTTGATTGTATGGACAAATATTTCCTTTAATTGTATAGATTCGTTTAAGATTTTGAAAATCTGTTGTTTCCAAGATTCGTGCAAGGAGATCAGCAAAAATTAATTCTTGATATCAATTATTTCATTACTTCTCATAATGAGATTGGCAATTGAATTTGTTCATATCAGTCGGATGTGAATAAAGATTACAATAACAGAATTGATCCTCTCTGCAGTGTTTCTACGAATAAATCGCAGTGGTTGAGTTTGTCATTACAGCTTTAATTTAGATTGCTTCTCATCTGCGATTTAGAGCTTAATCTGTTGATAGTTGATCGTGGAAATAACGGATCCAAATTTTTATTGTAAATCAATAAGTTTTCTCGTGATTTTGCATTTATATACAACGTATTTTGTTGATTTTTATGGTGATACATCACTAGAGAGAATGTCTCATTTTAAGATTATCTAAACAACATAATGTCTCATTTAATATTATGGGAGTTTTAATTCGTTTTATGTGTACATAGAATGATACATCCATTTTATCTAAAATCAGAAAGGCAAAAACTACATGTTTTAAACCCGACAACCACCGAGGCTTTGCAACATCAAGCCACATGATCTTTGTCACCAGAAAATGTTTGAATCCAACAATGTGAGCCGAAACCTAATAAGAATAGACTAGCATAAATTAAAAGCGTAATATGCAATTACCGATTATATGAATAACTCAACCTCCCAAGTTCTAAAACAGTTTTCTCTCAAAACCATAAGCATTCATATAATCCACGATTTAAAAACAATATTAAACTCATTTAAATTCCAACTAGGTTACCACAACCACAAATGATTTACTATGTACCGACATTGTCGCATCTAGGACAAAGGTAACAATTATAGATTCTCAACCCATAGACCTAGGTTCGGAGCATCCAATGACCTGCTAGGCAATTACAAGTTCCATACTTTGCTACAACAATAAGCATCTCCCATTGAGGCAATCACTTCATTTATGGGGATTAATCTGAAGGAACGAAGCATCTACTTTGTGCAAATTTCTAGACTTTCACAAGGAACAATTGAGGCCCAAATTTGTGAGACCCGATTTCATTTTATTTTTGTAAAGTTTATTCGATGTTTTGGTTAGTGATTTAATCGTTATTGAATATTATGTTCCTTTATGTGTTATGCATGTGTGGGCTTGGTCATGCATCTTTTGTTTGGGTTTTCACCAACGATGACGGCTCGAGAAGAGCTTTGTTCGCTCGAGCGAGCTAGTGGCTGAGAGGTGATTCGGTGGAGGACCGCTCGAGCGAACCTCTATTCGCTTGAGCAGATAGTCTGATCTGAGATATTTATAGGATAACCCATACCTTGGGCTTTATGCCAAAGCTTTATGTGTAAGCTTCTTCTTTTCTCTCTAGAAAGATCGCTCAAACACTCTACCTTACCTCTATCTTTTGGTTTGATTCGAGTTCGGATCTTGGCATTCGGATAGTCGATCCTCGATATTTTGGCAGTGGGGTTCTCTTTCATCAGAATGGAATCATGTTTTGGCGACTTTAATTTCTCGCTAGTGTTCAAAACTTTGAGTTTTAACTTACCGTGGTAGGATCCTAGACTATCTTGTCTTAAAGGGAGGCTACGTGAAGTTTTACGCATTTTCACCGTTTAAAAATGCATTAAATCATGAACTTTGTGTTTAAACCGTGTTTGGGCAGCCAAAAAGCATATTGTGTATTTTTATGGTTTATTATAAGGTTGGTGGGCGTATGTGTCGTGTTATTTTCAAAAAGAGGAGCTTTGAAAACCAAAAAGATTTAGATATTGGTCCCTCGGTGAAAGCCCATAAAAAAATGCATAATGAGGGGCAAATTTTGGTCCTATAGTGAAAGCCTATGAAGATGCATGAGTTGCATGTGAATCATTATGGGTTGTGTAAAATCGTAATTAAGGCTCGTGCGAGTCGAGATATTCATATATTTTGTGTTAGCATGCTTAGCTTTTATTTTATGCTAGTCTACTTTCTATTGAACCTCGACTCATGGTGTGGGAATTAGAAACCTTTTTTAGGTACACGTGATCACTCGAGATGATTTTGAGGAGCCAAAATGTTAGACCCTGACCCGTGTTATTTTAAAAATGATTAAGGGTTGATGGGAGAAGGAATAAAATGTGATCTTGGTGACGTTCTAGGTGAGTGTTTCGAACTTGGATGCACATGAAAGATACGATTGGGGATGAGTACGATGTTCTAAAGGATGTTCAGAAAAAAATATGTAAAAAGTGTGTAAAGAAAAGTGGCGTACCTTTACTAATTTCGTCATAACATTTTGTACACGATGAATCCTGGCATTAGGTTTGAACTATTAAAAAGTTGACTTCTGGGGCTTCAATTTGAGCACAAGAACGACCCTAGTTGGAGTTTGGATGAAAGACATATGCTTGTTCAAAGTCGGGCCAAAAGTGCAATTGCGGAGACTAATCGAGCAGTCATAAGACCGATTGATCGGTCTGTGTCAGGCATAGGCTATAAATTTTGGGTTTTAGGTTTGTTTTGCCATTCTCTCTTCTCTCCTCTCTCTTTAAAGCTTAGGGGATGATCTAGGGTTTGATTTTTGGGGTTCCTTATAGCTTTCCATGTTTGTGGAGGGCGAGATCTTGCCTTTTCCTTGAACGAGCCACCATTGGAGAGTGTGGATGTTTGTTGGAAGCCCCTCCATTGTTGCGCGTTTTGGGCTTTGGTAGGTTTAATTCTTGATGGTGTGACATCTATGAGGTAGGATCTAGACTACCTCTTATGATTTGTTGTTATTTGTGTTGATTACTTTCATTAGAATAAACCCTAGCTTGACATATATATAAAATTTGAATCTTGAGTTGGGTTTTTAAGAAAGGTGGTGTGTATGAATCCTATGTCAAGTATTTAGGGTTTATTAAGTTCATGGAAGACAAACAAAAATTAGTGAGTTTGGGATTCGTTACATTAAAGGGAATTGTTGAGGGTTGAAGCTTTTAAATTACCGTTTGGGAAAGGTAATTTGATACCAAATGAACTAATGTCGGTATTCTAGCTAAGTTTAAAGATTTTAGAGCTAATTGATGAAACGTGGTTACGTGATTGGGAAATTTTGAGAAAAATTGGGGTTTCGAGAAATAGTTGACCATGGTTTTAAGAGAATATTGTATAAAAAGATTTCCGGTTGGTTTTTGCTCCACATAGACTTTTATGCCCCGAGGGAAATTTTAGAATGACTTTTCCTCTTTTTGAAAGGTAAATTCTTGGCTCAAAATGTATTAAAAGGTATGAAGATTCTTTTATGTGTTGAAAATCAGACTCTTGGCTTGAAAAAGAACCTGGAGCACAATCGATCGATAGGCTGATTAATCGGTCTATCGAGCGATGTTTTGATCATCTCGATTCTCTTGTGTAGAACGAGACCGATCGATCAGTTTTTTCACCAATTTATTGGTCTGGGTTTTTTTAAAATTTTTTTTTGATGTTTTGTTTAAAGGCTTGGCTTTTTGGAAATCGTGACCCTAGTTTTCTAGACTACTCTTTCACATTAATTAAATCCTCGATTGGGCACTTTTTGAAAGGTTTTAAACTCATTGATTATTTTTCCTTTAAATTGTGTTGAAAAAAATAATAATAATAATAATAATAAGTTTTGGTGGGTTTGGTTTATAAAAAAGGGTTATTTAGGGGTTGTGGCTTGGCATGGTTAGCATTTAGAATTTCAAGTTTTTGGAAGGGAAAATGGATCTCTAACTTATCTATATATGCATATGATGGGTGGATTTCCTTTTTCTTCAAATGATATGCTCATTGTATAATTAATTTTGTGTTCATAAATGAAAGGTGAATTATGAGAAGTTATTATTTGAAGTTGTAATGCATTAGACATGAAAGGAAATTGGAATACTCAAACGGAACATGATTTGAAATTGAAATAGAAGACTTGAAATGGGAATTAAAATAAGAATATTTGAAAGTGATCGGGAGAGGAACTAGATGTGGGGTTGAACTCCCGGATTTTATTCTTTGAAAATGAAAATATCGATGAATAATGAACCGTATGGATTAATGTGGATTAAGTTGGGTCTGAGGCTCCACGGTGAAAGATCAAAAACTTGCACAAGATGGGAACCATATGTCCATGGGTTAGTTCCTGAAATGTGGTGTTGCGCCGTAGTGAGTTATAGAGTTATCTATTATCCAATGGCTTCACATAGCCTATTGGGAATAATAAGAAGGGGTTTCTATAAGCTGCACCCGACGCCGGTTCATTGTTGTGATACGATTTTGTGAGAAATCAGGTATTGATAAGTAAAAAGAAATGTTTTGAAAAGGGGCTCAATGAATTAGAAAGATGAAGTAAAGAGATGAAGTTATAACAAATGATTAAATGAATGGAATAAATTGGTGTGTGTGGTGTGTTTGTGTTAACGGAGAATGAATGAATAAAACTTGTATGTCTTTTACTTCGATTGCACCCATCACACCTCACAAATCATACATAACACCTGAGTTAGTTTTTATTCTACCAGATTTGGCTCATGTATATATACCAAAACTTTTCAGGTCTCGAGGATTACGGGCATGGAAAAGGGGAGTTTTAGGAGAGGCTCGATGAAGGATTTAGTGTTATCGTTTGTATTATGTTTGTACATAAAACCAAATGGATGAATGTAATTAATATGGAAGTTTATAGTTGAATATATGCTGTCACATGTTCTGAGGAGGTTTTGTAAATAAGCTTTGAAGCTCAATTTATTTAATTTGAATCTTTTGAATACGTTGTTCAACATCATGTTGTAGCATTATGTTAATGGTTGGAAAATTATGGATGGATATCGTTCCTGCATGGTTTATCTTGGCGTGTAGTTCTTGGACTCAGGGTTTAAGTCGTGACAAATGGTATCAGAGCTCTAGGTTCGAATATTTAGGAGCCGTGGAAAGTTAAGATAACCCTTATGTGAGAATTGTTTTATGAGATTAGGCACTACTACATGGCATGAATTGTGTGTTTGCATGGGTTTGCGGTTAAATTATTTTGTGCATGTTACGTGTTTATATGAGCATGGAGGTTGAGTCTTAGGGTGATGTGGCATGCCATTTGGCGTCCAATCAACTACTTTAGGGTTCGAAATAGAAAAGCATTTAACCGACATTCTTTCTATGAGAAATTTGAATTAGTTGCCCAAATTATCGCGTTACTCTGAGGTTCTCCCTCGATTTGTGAATATATGTTGATGTGTTGTGACTAGGTGGTGAGTAGAATGAGTAGTGTGTAGCTTGGCTTTAGAAGGCTATGTTGAGTTTAACCTAGTTGAGAGTTGTGATATCCTCATTATAAGAGCTAAGCCCGTGGGACTAGGATGATTTGTGGCCTGGATGGTGGTATAGGTTGTGGAAGTGTGACCCAGTGGTCAGTGATTGTGGTGGGTGTAAGCCCTTGAGATGAGCATTTGTTGTTTGGAATGTGTTGTACCCATGTGAGTTGGGGCTGACCATAGTTAGTTGCCCGTTATGTGTTGTGTTACAGTAGCTTGATGAATGAGTATAGTAGAGTGTTTGAAACCTCTTGGAGGTCATTTGTTGAGGTTGGATATGAGGCATGGTTTTAGGCGCGTTGAGGATTTTATACTTCTTGAGTGGTGCTATATTATGACCCGTGTGCCTCGGAATTGGGTATGGACAAGAGTATGGTAGATGAGAGCATAGTGGACGAGAGCATAATAACCTCTAGCCTAAGGCGTGTTAGAAAGTCTGAGCATAGACAGTGTGTGGGAATGTCTCTTACCCTGTGGAGTGTTGCTAGTAGCCATAGTGATGCCAGATAGTTTTAAGAGTCGAATGATGGCCCTTGAGCTTCTTTTGAGGCGTATTGCTAAGTTACATCCTTCTATGGGAGTTGGGAGTTGTACGATGATAAATATGTGGGTTAGAGATGTTGTCGATGGATTGATTCTCGAGTGATATACACGTATGTTCGGTGAGAAGCATATCGGTGGTAGTTGTGATGTGGTGAATGATGATCTAATATTATTTGTGAGACCCGGTTCATTTTCTTTTTGGAATGCATGTATATTTGTCTATCGCTTTGCTCGTTGCAGAGAGTAGCATGTTTTGTATGTGTTATACATGTTATGCATACAGGGGTTTAGCTTAGTTTCTTCGTTCGATTTTTCTCTCAGCGATGACCGCTCGAGCGGTGGTTGTGCGCTCGAGCGGGCTGGTGGTAAAGTTGGGGTCGGTAAGATGGCCGCTCGAGCGGTGGGTGAGTGCTCGAGCAGTGGTATGGCAGAGATGTATGTCGGCAGGGGTCCGCTCGAGCGGTGGAGGCCTAGCGCAAAAATCTATAAGTCTACGAAAATATCTTTGGAGTGTCAAAAAATATCATTTCAAGCATATCTTTCCCTCTCTACTCTTCTCTACCTTCTCTCTAGCTTACAAGAGAGCCTAGGCTTATTTTTTGAAGATTGGATAGTAGATCCTTGTTATTCATACCAAGGGCTTCATATCCACCCGGACAGGTCCTCATTCCAACGAGGTTTAATTTTTGAGGCGTCGAGTTTTTAACTCTCCGAGGTAGGATCTTAGACTCTATCGTCATTAAAGGCTGCTACATGTAATTATAGATCTTGTCACCAATTGGAATCATGTGAAACTGCTTTAAATGTTGTTTTATCATGTTTAAACCATGTGGTTTGGATAAAAAGCATGTTTTTCGCTTTTTAGTTGGTTTATTGCATGATATGAACTTGTGGATGTTCATAGTTTTCGAAAAGGTAGTTTTGAAAACGGGGGTTTTATGAAACTCTTGAAAATGTGTTTTGGAGGTTTGGAGCTAACCCTTGGGGTTGAGTCTCGGTTTAAAAAAATTCTGATGGAATATGTTTTTACATGCTTGCTGATCTACATGATTGATGGATTAGATCTTTTTT
The DNA here is from genome assembly GCA_034768845.1 of Heliamphora exappendiculata. Lineage (NCBI taxonomy): Eukaryota > Viridiplantae > Streptophyta > Magnoliopsida > Ericales > Sarraceniaceae > Heliamphora > Heliamphora exappendiculata. Next base: position 3,145 of record JAOTRH010212519.1, on the reverse strand, counting down.
TATACGTGCGATGTGTAACTGTTTTGTGAGTTTTTGTAGTTAAGCTGCAGTTGATTTTTAAATAATTTCCATAGATGTACCGGGGCAGTGGGTGTATTGAGTTGGGCTTCTATTGTCCCTTGGTTAAAGTCCAAAAACGTGCACAGAGTGGGTTCGCTACGGTCCTTCGAGTTAATCCCCGTAAACGTGGTTTGGATGCTTCTTACATCGGTCGTGGAAATCCGTAAAGAGGCAGTTGCCCCGTGAGTGGCTACGTTGTCATGACTCCGTATAGAACTTATCATTACCTAGCAGGCCTTAAGTGGTTCAGGACTAGGGTAATGGACATGAGTCTATAGTTGCTGCCTTTGTCTTAAGTTGGCAGAGTTGGTACATAGGAATCATTTTATCTTATTTTTCTTGGTTGTGTGGTCCGAGTGGAGAATATTGTTTTACTTAACTGTGGCTGATATCTGCATTGATGATTTGCATAGTTTTAAAGATGGGAAATTTGGTGGATTTTTTTAGAGGAAAACATTTTTGGCTCTTGTGAGTGAGTCATCTTGTTCTATAATTGTATGACTTGCTTTATGGCTTTATAGTCTTTTTTTATTGAGTTTCAACTCACGGTGTGGGATTTTGTGCAAATCTTTTTCAAGTGAAAATGATCATGTGGAGTTGACCTAGAAGTGCTCGTGGTGGCGAAAGACTAGGTGGAGTTTTCCTTTTTTTTGGATAATTAATTATAACATTAAAAGAAAAAGAAAAAATACAGGTGTACAATGTGCATACCCTGGGTAATTATATAAGAACAATATCGGAGGAAACCTCCAATAACCAAAGTTACCCCTAAAAAACATAAGGCCCTAAAACGAAAAAAAAACCCCATCCCCACTTAAAAGCGGGGGAATTAGCAACTAAGCACGCTCTATGCACAACCCACATGGATAGGGAAAGAAACTACTGCTGATCAAAACACTACTATCATAGAAAAACAAAATATATAACATAAACCAAGTCAAGAGGTAAAGCTAGCCGCCAACAGTAACAGGCAGACCCAATCGTAACCCTGTCAACATGAACCCAGCATCTTGAAATAGACACCACGAACATGTAAGAAGGGCGAAAGGAAAGTCCAAACAATGGCATACAGGATCACCTCAAAACTCCATAAAAGCCACCGCCCAAGAAACAAGAAACAAATAGGATCAAAGAACTAACAAGGCCAAGGAAAACCACAGACCCAACCAAAGAACTCAGCCGCACAGAGATAGTCACACTCCCCAAACAATGGGGGGAAAAGATAGAGACAAGAAACCTTAGCTGGTGATAGTAGAAAACCATTCCAGAGTTAGTTCCTTAATCCAGCCAACCAGCATAGGGAATCAACAACAGCCGATAGTAATAGCCCTAATCGAGACTAACCACAATAAGCACAGCATCACAAATAAATAATGTTATTTGGGGTGCGACAGGAACACTCTCCTGGTGTGGAAGGAGGGAAAGATAGACACCAAGCTCACGAAGGAAAGACGAAAAGAGGCCAAAACACACAGTAGTACATGGCTCCCCAAAACACCTACTCTCCTACGAGGATTTACCAAAGAGCCACTAAGAAGCTGAGAGAATACCCAAACCTCTAAGCTCTGGAGGTCGAAGGGGCTTGTCTTCTAACTAACCAGGTAAACTGACGTAGCCTGTGTAATGCCTCGAGTCCATTTTAATATAATCCGAATATATTTCTAAAAACTTTTCCTTTAAACAACCCATTTATATCCAAAGCTCCTTTAGAAATAGTTTGTTTTTAAACATTCGCTAGCAAAGCATACCCAGCGAACCCTGCTCGAGCGGTCAGGTACCCGAGACCTCTTTTCCCAAAACCATGAAAAATTTTCTAAGGCTGAGAATAACAACCATTTCTTCCCTTCTTGGAATATGAATTCAAACTCTTAAAATAAGGTCTTAAATACTCATAAAAACGTAGAACATCCAACCTTTCCATGAAAAACTAAGATTCCAACATCATTAACAAAAATCACCATTAACAGGAGTTAAAGCATTCAACCATTATACGATAAACGACTTCACATGCATGCACAACATGAATATATGGCTCTAAGGCCTTACAATACGGGATTCTAACCATCAATTACAATATTTTGGATATTCAAAAATAATAATACAATTTCATCTCTCAATAACTACTATCCCAAAGGAAATACAACCATATACACACTACGCCAAGGGTCCAACAACCATCGTCTCAGTCCTTAATCTTCACCCCGCTTTCACCTGAAATGTTGTTAAATAATATGAGCTGAAGCTCGTAGGAACAAGACTATCCTCGAATATATGCATGGTATGTAGAGATGGTTATGCAAATTGCACACATAAATTTGATTAAAACATCTTGTTTGTTCCCCAAATAAATTACCATTGCATAACCGAGTTTCATATAAAAAAGGTTATTGCTCTATACTTCTTAGTTTCTGTGGAATCATCCAATTTACCATTCTTAATTAACTAAACACATTTTACACCTTTTTATCAACCACACTATTTTCACATTTCACAATCTTCTCAATTTCTCCACTTAAGGTTTCATTAACCTAATTCCTTTACCATCTCCCATTATCCAACACGTTTTACCATTTGTACTATTTCAGATTAAGGTTTTACAAACCCAATAATTTGTAACGCACACAGCAACACGCGCCAACACACACTCATTGGCATTTTGCACATTTTACCAATTCATGGTTCAAAACATAGGTGTGGTTTTGGGATTTGGGGGTTAAAAATGAAAAAATTCAAAAATATTTTAAACACCTTGAAAATTAAATTTTAAAAATCCCTTTTGTTGAAAATAGAGTCGCCATTTAGTTTTTGAGAAAAACTAAGAAAAATAAAATTGGCTACTTATCTTGAAAATATTAACCAGAGAAAAAGGGTTCGGGGGCTAAGGTACGAATCGGGGAAGGCGTTAGGCACCCCGTTCGCCCAACCATAAGGTTGGCCTCTACTAATCATCATTAGTTTTTAATATGATTTCTCAAATGCATGCAAATAAAGAAAATATGGGTAAAGACAGAACATTCAAAATCAAGTATAAAAAATACATAAAATATGTACATAACACTCCAAAATAAATAAGTGTCAAAAGAAA
>JAOTRH010212497.1:0-41755 GCA_034768845.1 Heliamphora exappendiculata | reverse complement strand
ACGGACTATGCATTCATACATCACAAATGTAAATATAAAATCATAAATGCAAAACCATCTCAAATGTTTCTCATTAATATGCCAAGGATCCAGAATAAAATATATAAAAAGCATAACTTTTTAGTATACATTCCCAATAGCTCGACGATGAGCTTGGTGTAGTCTACTAGTGCACTGAAGTTTATCATGAAACAGTTCGATTCAATTATATGCAGCTGAGCCATATTCTCATTGAATAGCACTCCCAGGTTAGTACCATCAAGCTTGTCAGCCCAATCCTCGTCCTGAATCTTCTTTTCTTCCTTCTCTCCTTCCATTGTTTCCTCTTCTTTCGTGTCAGACAGCCGGTGGCTGAAAAAGATCTCCAACCCCGACAGCTTTTGGTTGGTCTCTTCGTCGATCCATGGCTCTAAAAAGCCACAATACGGGAACTCTTCCCCTTCCTTGACGAAGTGCCCATTGAGCGTCTCATCATAATTGGCCTTTCGTCCCCTTCTAGGCCCTTCCAGATATTCTTCCGTTGGTTTATACCCAAGACTAAAATGTTGTGAAGTTGGCGATACCTGAATGGGTTTCGAGATTCCCTAATACTTACGTCCTAATCTCATGCCAGGAAAAAAAGATATTTTCCTCATCATCATTAAAGCTCATGGGTTGACATACCTTTTTTCTTCATTCATTAATGTCTGAACAGCCTGTGCTTCATATAACTGAAACCACTGAGCAACACATCATCTTCACTATGTTGAACTTCTAGTAGAGTTGTGCTCTCTCCTCCTTTCGGAGGGTGAATACTGTCTGATCCATGAATGGTCAAAATTGCCCCGATCTTTATTAATTTTAGTTTTTGGCGAAAGGTAGATAGTATTGCCTGGACATTTGGGTCATTCAGCCACAGCCTGCCCAGTAGCAAATTGAAGGAGGCCGACACATCTAGCACGTAAAACTCAACTGATGTCTCCAATGGTCCCACTGAAACAACAAACGACACCAATACTAGTACATCCCTTCTTGTGTTGTCATAGGCTCGCACCCCTTGATTGCAGGGAGTGAATTGGTCTGGCCTCATCCTTAAGCAGACGGCCCTTCTCAATGAGCAAACGTTCAAGGCAGACCCATTATCAATGAGGGTTACCGGGACCCATTTTTCTAGGCACCTGGCGGTGATGTGAAGCGGCTTGTTGTGATTTTTTTCTTTAGCGGGAAAATCTTTATCAGAAAAGAAAATGACTCTCGGTTCGGCGGCTGGCAGAATAAGTCCAATAAGCTGCTCGGGGGTTGCATCTATTGAGACACTGGCCTTGTTCAACACTTTTAAGATAGCTTGTCTGTGCTTGTGTGACGCCATCAATGAGCCCCAGATACTGATGTTAGCCTGTGTCTTTTTTAACTGTCTTAGTACAGCATCGTCCTCCTCCTCTTGCTCTGTCTCTTTTTTCTTTCCACCTGGCTGTCATCTCTCTAACTAAGCTGGCTTAAAGTGTCGTCCACTTCTGGTTAGGTGTTTCACATCGTTTTCGAGATCCCATAATCCTGGCATCACATTATCAGTCTGTCTTATTTCGTTTACGTGTAGAGGGCCTTCGAATGCCCACAAATCACTTTGGTCACTAACGGCTGCCCTTTTCCTTTTTTCTCGTCATCTTCGATAGCCCATGTATTATCAACCTCCTCCCAGATGTCCTCTTTGATAAAATTTACCTACTGCTCCTGAGCGGCCCAAAAATTAATCCATTCGGTCCCATCAGATTTCAACACAATCTTGACCAGCCAATAGGATTCCATGTCGTCAACATGTACTTTCTCCTCAAAAAGTTAGGGAAGGGTGATTCCATCAAGTACATGGCCCAATCCATAAGGTTGAGTCGGGTAATCCAATGGTCAGTCATCCTCTTCATTGCGCTCCTCCACTTGTTGGTAGATTTGGATCAACGGTCGATACCATTCCCAGGCATCATCATTCTATTCTTTCATCATGTCTCGGCTGTCTCTAATCATCATGAATGAGCATACTATTTGGTTCTCAGTTATTAAAATATGAGGGCTGGGTAGGTGTGTTGAGTAGTACTAACTCGGGTCCTTCGATTCCCCTAAAGACGTGTAATTTATCCCACCCTGCCTGGCATGATTTGGCAGTGAGTTGATTGTGACATTCGGCTTTGGGGTGGCTGATGGAGGAGGGATCACTTTTCTATCAATGAGACTTTGGATCTCATGTCGAAGCGTCGTACATTTATCAGTTAAATGCCCGTGACCCTGATGGAAGGCGCAATATTGAGAGGCATTGTATCTCGGAGGAAGCGGGTCGGGAACTGGCATAGGATTTAGTACCTTGATGAGTCCTTTCTCTACCATACGATTTAGAGCAGTAGATAACAGGATGTTAAGAGGGGTGAAAATTCTTTGCGGCTGTTGTTGTGTTTGCTGATCATTACCCGACTGCTGAAGGTTGCTTGTTTGATGGGTGGAGGAAGAAGGGTTCAAAAGGTTCACCGCGCTCGAGTGGGACATGAGGTTAGTTGCTGCAAATGGGTTTTTATTGGTTGCGGGGGAAGTCCTTCTTGGTGGTTTTTGACTGGGTTCTATTTTCTCGATATCACCAAATTGGATAGCGTCCTCAATTTGTACCCCAGTGTTTCACAGCTGCTCAAAGGTGGAAAGCAACTACATGATGAGGTAGCGCTTTAATAGAGACTGCAGATTTTTAACCACCATCCTCACCTGCTCTATCTCAGTTGGTTTGTTTATCATTTTTGCAGCTTTGCCTCTCCAACGGGTTAGGAAGTCGACAAAAGACTCCCAATTCTCTTGTCGGGTTATTTCAAGCTCTCGAGTAGTAACGTCCAGCTGGACGTTGTAGCTATACTGGCTGATGAAGGTAGTGGTTATATCCCTCTATGTTCTAGTTTTGGTCACTTCTAGAGAGAGAAACCATCTTTGCGCAGCCCCAAAAAGTAATCGATGGAACAATTAGGCCTTAAGTTGATCATCAATTCCCACGGGGGATAAGGTTCTAACATACATTCTCAGGTGGATACAGGGATCCCCAGTGCCGTCAAACTTTTTTATTTCTGGCATCTTAAACTTCTCGGGCAGTTTTGCATTCGGGAATAGGCACAAGCCACCCTCATCCAGCATATATTCTTCTACTCCTTTAGCTTTTCTCAGCACCTTTTCCATCCAGTCAATCCTTTTTGCCAGTGCAAATTCCCTAGACTGAGCGGTGTTTTCATCTTCTACCACAATGGGGGGGAACCCGAGGTGGTACAGCAATCTGCGGTATCTCTTGTCCTTGGTTGTCGTCCCAAACATCTTCACCATTCTCATTCGTATTATCTGGCTGTCCATTAACACCGAGCACACGGGCCTGAATTGCTTGTATCTATGCCTAATATTGAGTTTGAGCTTGGTTCTGCTACTCCACAGCCCACTGTATCTCGATAATAGCCCTCATCAGGGCTGTCAGATTAACTTCGTTCTCTGCCATGTCTATTAATTCGAAAACTCTACGATATCTACCTGATTCTGATCTTACCCAAACTTGTGTCGACAGTACTCTTTTTGGGTCAATGATAACCCACAGAAAAACATGAATCCCACAAGCAAAGTAACCAGTCTCAGAAATTTTTTGAAAAAATTCAGTCAACAGACAGCAAATATTCCAGATACCCAAAAATAGCTAAAACTGAAATAATGCCCCTGTCGCGGGCTCATACCACCAGCATAACAACTGAACATCTAAAAACCCAGGATGAGAACCAAAGGGGATAGATCAACCAAGTTCTAGAGGAAATGTTTTATCTAAGCGGACGACGTTCCAGAAAAAAGACTATTCTAACCCTCAAGAAGCTAGTTTGACCTATGAGGAAAACTGCCAGTATAACGGTAGAAAAACAAAATTTTCTCACATGGGTCGAAAGAAAGGGATTTGAAGAAAGCAAGCCTAGACCAAAAATGGGATATAAAATTAGCAACTCGAGAAGAACCCGAAAGGGGGAGAAATAATCTTAAAGGTCCAAAATAAAACACAGGCATGGCCCCGGGAAGAAGCCTAATACAACAACAGGGAAGAACTGACAATCCGAGAAGAACCCAGAGAAGAGAGAGACTATCCTAGAGGTGTTAAAACGAAACACGGGCATGACCCTGGAAAGAAAACTACGGCGTGAAAAACTGATCAGGGTGAAGGACGAAACCCGGGTAAAAATCGGAAGGCAAAAAACTAATCTAATCAAAGGATAACAGAAAATTCAGGCCGAACCCGGGGAAAGAACAAGTTTAATCCGAACAAACAATCCTAACAATATACAATCAAAATATACAATAAAGAAAAATAAATAATCCTATTAGGGTTAACAGCACCTAATTGGGGGGTTCTAAGTTCACTATATGCAAAAAGCTGGTTTTGGTCAATTATCAGGGTATTTCCTGAATAGAGCCGGGTATATACCTCCCTTGCCTGGAGTGGTGCAGGACATGGTCAAACAGTATGCCTGAATTCTTTTATTGCACCTATGATAGCGTACAGTTAGCAAGGGTTGCCCGCCTTTCCAACAATTCTTGAAACGGATGAACGTTTAGAGCATCGGGTCGACCAGGCATGAGGGTTGAAGAACAATCCATATGCTTGCAAAAATGTAAATGAGAAAATTTTATTAAAAACCAATTATATTTTTAAGTCTAGTCCTGTTATTTGATTTTATAAACCAGTCCCAAGCAGAGTCGCCAAAAAGTACTGTGGCGTTGGGAATTAGGGGTTTTGAAAATAGTCAAAAATATGATAATTCAAATATGTTTGAAAAATATTTTAACACCTTGAAAACTAATCTTTGAAATTTTTTTTTATTGAAAATAGAGTTGCCACTTAGTTTTTAAGAAAAAATAAGAAAAATAAAAATGACTTACTGATCTTGAAAACGTTAACCAGAGAAAAATGGTTCGAAGGCTAAGGTACAAATCAGAAAATGTGTTAGACACTCCGTTCGCCCAACCATAAGGTTGGCCTCTACTAATCATCATTGATTTTTTAATAAAAATTTTCAAATGTATGCAAATTAAAAAAATAAAGACAAAGAAAGAATATCTAAAATCAAATATGAAAAATACATAAAATATGTACATAGCATTTCAAAATACATAAATATCAAAAAAAAAAATCTAAATTCTATGACATGCAATTTGTGCAATTTGTAACTAAAGAATACTTGGAACACTCTCACATGCAATTTCACAAAAATAAACTAACTATCATGATTTGCCTAAAAGAACAAAATATACTAAAAGACGCTAAAATTACCTAAATATGAATTTGATACAAAAATAAGCTAGACTACTCAAAACATGCATTTAAGAAAAATAGCCAAAACATGCATAAGCATACATTAGATAAGCATTTAATACTAAATGTAAAGATGCATAAAAATTCTATATTAAAAGAAAACTTACTAACAAAAGAAAATAAGGGTTACATGAAAAAGAGAAATTAAAGGTTTAAAGAAAAAAAAATTAAAAAACAAAATTTATGAAAGAAAAACATGCTATAATAAAAATGTTAGGAAATGTTCATTTATTAAAAGAAAACTTAACTATTCACCTAGCTATTCTCATTTTAAGAAAATTACATTTAAATGTGAAAACTAGCTTAAATGACTTTTTATAATTTTTGAGTTTAATAAAGAGAAAGAAAGATAAAATGAGATAAAATGTTATGAGAAGAAAATAAAATTTTAAAAAAAATGAAGTTTTAAAAGAAAAATGGGTACTAACATCAAAGAAAAGAAATACTAAAGTTAGTAAAGAGAAGATTAAAAGAAAAAAAATGACATTATAAGAGAATTTAAAGCTAGTGATAAAAGAAAAGAAAAAGAAAAAAAATGTTAGCAAAAAAAACTACATTAACATTAAAAAAAAGGAAAAAGATAGAAAATAAGAGTTAGAAAAAGAAAAAAATAAAATAGAGTATTAGTATTAAAGAAAAGAAAATGAGACTTAAAAAAATGTTAAGCTTAAAAAAATAAAATAAAATGGAGTATTAAACTAGTGTTACAAGAAAAGAAAAATAAAATGCTATTAGAAGAAAAATTAGACTATCTAAAGGAAAAGAAAAAAAAATGAATGCTAAAACATTAAATTAGCATAAAAGAAAAAAAAATTTAGAATTAAATAGGTATAATATTGACGATTATAACCATTTTAATGTAAGTGCTTTGAATAACAACAATATCGATATTGTTTTGTCGTATCGTTTAATTATATTAGTACTAATTTGATGCATATATTAAAGAAAAAAAATAATGCGTTTAGTGTAAATGTGTTAATTATGTAACGGATTAAAGGATTAAACTAAATAAAAGCAATTAAATAAGGATTAGATTAACTATACAAATTAGAAGGAGTACATGAATTGAAATTAAATGTAACCCGATCACCCAAAAAGAGAGAGAACATGGTTATAAAGACCGGGGATCCAAACAAGGTACCTAAATTATGGAATCCTCAAGTCGGGAATGTACTTCGATAGGGCAACCCTCGGGTGGTAATCCAAGCAAGACTTAAACGTCAGTCGGAGGTTCGACAGGGTTTCGGCGTCGGAGCTCGGGATTGCTCGATATATCGGCAGAGTCTCTCTCACTCAAAATTTTTTTTTAAAACGTACGTTGGGGTACGGTATTTATAGAATTCTTCAACCAATGAGGTGTTGCCACGTTTTTGGACATGTCAGGCCATTTGGAGTTGGCGGTCGCCACATTGCAGGTTGGCGGTCGTCATGTTTTGGCTAAGGTTTCTACAAAGTTCAATGGCGGGCGCCATGATGAGAGTTAGCGGTCACCTTACTTGGGGAACAAGTTTCGATGGTTCATTAAAATTTCATTGGTTTGAAGGTTTCAAGTTCAAATACCGAGCTTGGATCACTTCCCGAGGATTGTACGGAGGCACTAATCCACCTGTTTTCATCATCAAATTTTTCTACGATTAGGCGGGGTCAAATTGGGATGTCTACAGTTGTCCCTCTTTGATATAACTTGTATAGAAACTCGTGAAGCAGGTTATATCAAAGACCTAGAGACAATAACCATTTGATCGAGCTGTCAATTTTAGGCCACAAACACACAAGCATGCATATGATGTTGGTCGCACTTGAATTTTCATTGAGCTGCCTACGCACCCCTTTTGCTAGGGATCAGACCAGAATGTAGTTCATGGAGCTAAATGCTAACATGATGCAGACATTTACATTGTAATGCAGATATAATGCAAGAAAATTCTGATGTCATAACACATATCGAAAAAAAGATCAACCAGTTTTAGGTCGTGAAAGGACCGATGAGTGAGTTTAGGGTCGTGAGTCAGTTTATGGTCATGAGGAGGACCGACGAGTTAGTTTATGAGGAGGACCGACGAGTCAGTTTAAGGTCATGAGGAGGAATGACGAGTCAGTTTAGGGTCATAAGGAGGATCGACGAGTCAGTTTCAAGTCAGTTTAAGGTCATGAGGAGGACCGACGAGTAAAACATCAAACTAATAGGTCGAGTTAAGACCTAAAAATTTGAAACATGGAATAAAAATAATTAAAAGCCAAGTTACGGCTCAAAATTAATTTCATCGGAAAGAGAGATCGTGAATTAATAAGCCGAGTTAAAATCTAAAAATTCGGAACGAGGCGCGAGATAAAAATAATTAAAAACCAAGTCACGGCTTTAAACATTAAATTTATCAGGAGAAAACATGGATTTAATAGAGGTTAAAAGCATACACAATAGAATACTCGAAATATTTTTGAGAGAAAGTTTATTATTATTTTTTTAGGAGAAATTATTATTTTCGAGAATCATTTTTACTAGAAAAACAAATAAAGCGAATATACTTAAAAGGGAATAAACACATATAAAAAAGCAGACCCCCAAACGGCCCCTTTTGAAACCCTAAAACGGATGTGACTGTTGACAAGAAGGCGCCGTTTTCCCCTCTAACATGGCGTTCGCCACTATTAAAACCCTTCGAAGGTGGCGGTCGCTAAGAAACTCTTGAACATCCTGGCGGTCGCTATAATTGAAGGTGGCGACCGCCACTTCCAAACATGCATACAGTCTCCTGAGGTGTGCAGAGTGGGCTCATTCGCTCAGTTCACCTTCTCTCTCTAGCCTCTTGTTCTCTCTCGACTTCTCTCTGCTTCTCCTTTTCTTTCTTGTTTTTTCTTGTTCTTTCTTGCTACTTCTTACTTCTCATGATGCTCACACTACTGCTCGTGATTCCGCTCCTCTTCATGGCGGGCCAAGGCCATGAGGACGACGACCTTGGGGCACGACGGGGCCCCTCTGCTACCGAGGGTTCTTCCATGGGTGTCCCTCCTGCCAGTGGGGGCACTTCCACGCAGCCCACTACTGCGATGGATGCCCTTGTTCTTGAGGCGGAGCGTGCCTCCCGCCGCGTTGCTGATGAGGGGGCGCGAGCAGCTGCTGAGATGCAGGCGGCTGCTGATACTGCTACAGAAGCTACGATGGCTGCCTTCTTAGACTTCGACGCTGGAGGGGGTCATCCAGCATCCTTTGACCCTCATACGTATGCTCCTCTGATTCATCGCGTAGTTCCGTGTGGGATGAGACGCTACGAGCCTCCGGATGATGCGGTTGCTGTCGATGTTCTTCTGCAGGGGCCTGATCACCACGTGTCTCCTCGATACCCATCGGTAAGTTTTCTATCCCTATTGTTTCATTACCAAAGCATGAAATATCAAACATAGATGCATGCCTAGAATCCCCTATATGATGATGATGATGATGATATTGATGATTTTTGATGTGTTTGAATAATTTTGATGGTGTGGATGCTGATTTGATAATTGGGATTTGAACCTAATTTAGGTACCTTTGTAATGGAGTTTAAAACAGTAGGGACATTAGGATTTTTAAACAACCAACAAAATGGATGATTATTTTAGTGACAAACACAAAATAAAATGCTTGAGTTTTTATTTTTGTTTTAAGAAAAAACACAAAATTATGGGAGAATTTTATTTTTGCTTTCGGGGCATGAAAACTAAAGGAGCAATTTTATCAAAAATCTTTAAATTTGGGGCAAATATATATATATTTTTTAACCTTAGGAAATTTTTTGGAATCCTTTAGAAAATTTTGGAAAGAAATCTTTGAAAATTAGGAGAAATTTTAAGAGAAACCCTGAAGAATTTTTAGAAATTTTTAGAAATTTTAAAAATATTTTAAAAATTTTGAGAAAAATCCTAAAAAATTTTAAGAAAATTTTAGAAACTTTTAGAAAATTCAAGAAAAATTTTGAGAAAAATCCTAGAAAATTTTGAAAAAATTGTAAGAAAATTTTAGAAATTTTTAGAAAATCCTAGAAATTTGAAGAAAAATTTAAGAAAATCTTAGAAAAATTCTAAAAATTTTAAGAAAATCTTAGAAAATTCCTAGAAAATTTTCAAAAAAATGTTAGAAAATCCTGAAATTTTGAGAAAAATTTTAAGAAAATGTTAAAAAATTTTAGGAAAACTTTGAGAAAATTGCTATAAAATCCTAGAAATTTTTTTAGAGAATTCTAAAAATTTTGAGAAAAATTTTGAGAAAATTGCTAGAAAATCCTAGAAATTTTTAAGAAAAGATAAGAAAATTCGAGGAAAAATTTTAAGAAAAAGTTAGAAAATCTCAAAAATTTTAGGGAGATTTTTTTTATTATTATTATTTATTTTTTAATGATTGGGACAGATTTTCAAAAATTCCTAAAAAATTAATACTAAAAGATTAAGGTAAAAAGGGCAAAACACATAATAATAATAATAATTATTATTATTATTATTATTATTATTATTATTATTTTATTTGTTTTTTGTGAAGAACGGTTGACACAAAATGATAGAGGTTTGCCTAATGTGTCAGGACTTAGGATTATTAGAATATGGAGAAATCATGAAGTCAGGGTTAGGGTGCCTAGTTTTCTAGGACTCAAAAAGAATCGAAGGACCGTCACTTACACACGAACCTAGGGTTAGGGAGATTTGCCTAGTTTACCGAAGGTTTATCTCTTACACACGAACCTAAGGATAGGGGTGCCTTGTTTTCTAGGCCTTGAAAGGATCGAAGGAACCTGGGTTTTGTTTTCAGTTGCTTCCCTGCACTTTGCTTGCTCGATCTGTTCTTTACGTATTTTCTATCTGTATTCTCTTTACATGGTCACTATATCTGAGGTTTCGGAGGTTCTGCCTACGAGGAGGCGTTGGAGTGGTATGATACCCTCCCTGCTCCTAGCTGGGCTTACATCGATGCCTCTGGCTTTACTCGCTTCATACCCCTGCTGGGTCGGACGAGCAATGATCGGGTATGGCTGATAGCTCTGGCCAAGCGGTGGTGGGATACCACCAACACCTTCCATTTCATCACCTTCGAGGCTACTCTGACGCCTCTAGACTTTGCCCTTATTACTGGCATCCGGGTTGGAGGGGCCCCCATCCCGTTTGATCCGTCTATATCCCAGTCGACCAACGCACTACTGTACTTCCTCAGGGCTGTCCCCGCGCAGATAGATCGGGATCGAGTTAGATACACTTGGTTCTTTGACCGCTTCCGACACAAAAAAAACTTGTCACAAAAATCATAGAAAAATCATAGCGATCCATGACCCGAGACACTTGAAACCACCGCAGGTGCCGCCGGTTATACCGCCGCATATTCTTCGTATTCTTGGATATTCAAACCTATTATTAAATAATCTAAATAATATTTAAAAATAAATAAAAAATTTTACATAAAAAACATATGTCTCGAAAGCCCACATTCGAACTAAAAAAGCTTAAACAATCACGATCAACCCTCGTGATTAAAATTAAATAATAATCATTATTCAATCATTTAATCAAACATGAATAAATTAATGATCTTAAAATCGAAATTACAATACCTACAAAACAAAATTAGCACAGTTCTAAAGCTACTTGACCCCTCAATTAACCGTAAACTTAATAAAAAACGGCTCTGATACCAATTGTTAGAGGCAAACTGCTAAGATCATTGATTTGTATACGATTTTTTGAAAAATAAAACTGGATGGGCAATTGCCGAAAGAGGCTCTAGATTAAAATTTTTGATGCTGAACGATCAAAATAAAATTCGTGCCACCCCAATTAATTTAGATGAATATCTTTTCGGTCGATTCTTCAACTACGAACTTTAATTCTCCGAGTTGAAGCTCCGAACAGACCTTTTACTATATTTTCAATGTGATTCCCGAACGTAGTGTGAGTTACGATCCTTCGAGAACTGGTACTGCCAGAACCTGAATAATTTTAGTCTTAAAAGACAACTTATGAATTTGGTTCAGGCTACCAGCATATTGATAGGGTACAGCAGGGACCTATGAAGTAATTATGATATAGACTTCTAGTGTAACCCAGATACCCTTCCAGCGATTTATGCAAATATGCAAATCTCTCAGCGATTTCTGTAATTATGAAAACCTTACAGCAGTTTCTATAATTTTTATAAAATACTAAATTACAGTTCATACCACTAAAAAAATGTAATTGTACTCTTAACCATAATCTCAAGACAAATTTGTATTGAACTCCTATTATTAAATGATTAACTCATCTTTTCACGTTAAGATTTCTGATACCCGCCAATTAAATTTAATTACTGACAATTTAATTTAATCGACATCTTTAAAATTCTTTAAACTCTTCCGCTTAACTTATTTGACTGCCGGATAATTAAATTCACTTACAGGGTTTGGCCCAATTAAAGTTTATAAGCTTTCTTAACGGGGTATCGTCAATCCCGAATAATCGGGACGTGAATTTCATCAATAATTAATATTCACCATATAATTAATACCATTATCCAACTCATCGGAACTATTAACCCATAAAAAATCGCACCATCTAATGAATCAAAATGACGAATATTAAATATACATAAATAATAATTATTTTAGAATTAAGAGTATAAGTATTATTCATAATAATCTTAGGGTGTGAATTAATTTATTTAATCAATATAAAATTAATTACCCTAATGTGGTCCTATTCAATACACACAAAGTATACTTCCACAGCGAGTTAAAACAATAGACGACGCTATTATTTGTTACCTGTAACCAAAATAGGCATACTAAAACTCTGTATTATAGTCGTACCGATAGTTTGTTCAATTTTCATCTAAATTGTGAACAAAAACTTATATTATGCAAGAACCTATAATCTGGTCTTCTATGTACAAGCAATACTCTACACACCAGATTAAATACTATACAAAATAAAAGATATCCATGCATAATATTAAAAAAATGATATTGCATTCATTACTCATTAAGATTCTCATACAATAAAAAAATAATTTTATTAAAATAAAATTAAATACTAAAACCAAATAAAGTCTATGATTTTTAATATAGAACTATGATAAAGGGGGCGGTGCACCAAATATCTATTACTTTTAGAAAATGTTCTTCTCCTTTTTAAAATGGAAAATTCGAGATATTCGAGCACGTTTTAAGAAAAATAGAGTTGTCACTTAGTTTTAGAGAAAAATTAAGAAAAACAATGAGAAGGCCATGGGTTTTTTAAAAATGTAACAAGAGAAAAAGATGGTTCGAAAGATAAGGTACAAAAAGGGAAGGTGTTAGGTACCATTTTTGTCCAACCGTGAGGTTAACCTTTACTTTTTGTCAATATTGGTTCTTATTGTAAACTTTTTAAAGGTAACATGTACATAATATGAGGTTAAAGAGAGTTCATACAAAACCAACAGAAGATAGAAAAATCTTAACTACGGTCCTAAAGGTTATGCAACTTGGTTATCATTTCTAAACATGCCGCACGTATCGTCTGAGCAAAGCAAAGCAAAAAATATGCGATGAAAAACTAAAAAAGGCAAGAAAATAGCCTAAGGGTCATGCAATGATGTTTTTGTCTTTAACATGCTATATACATACTGTACAGAATAAACAGAAGAGATCTGAACACTGTTTTTAAGCTACTAGACATACAAAAAATTCACGGTTGTAGCAATCAATATTGCAACCATGACAAAATGAGTCACAAAACTGGCCGTCGTGATAAATATAGGGTTACCGCGAGTAAAGAAAATGTAAAATGTAACGGCCGTGACAACTAAAGGTTGTGGCCAGATGTTTTGAGGTCCTAAAAGGGTGTTTAACATACAAGGCCCAAAATAAACTTCAAATGAATAGGATATTTAGGACATAGATCATAATCCACTTGATCTAGGCTAGATCTGCCATCCTTCATCCTTTACAGAAGCACAAGTTCTAAAAATAGAATATACAGAATATCAAAACAAACAATAGAAGACTTAAAACACATTTTTCATGCCACTTATCTCAAAAAAACCTCGCGGCCATAAGAAAGGATGTTGCAGCCGGAAAGAAAATAGTGAGAAAAGATGCGGCCAGAGGAAAATAAATGGTGGCCGTTATTGGAGGTTCAACAAAACACACAGCTATGACAACCAAGGGTCGCAGTCGCCATGTTTTTAGAACCACTGAATGTTTTTTATGTGTCTAGTGTGCTAGTGAACGCGAAAACGAACCAAGATACACTATTCTATACGAAACAGAAGGTTATAGATATACTATTTAATGAAGAAAACTTATATAAACATTCTTAGATTGAAATGGATAACATGAGAAACAAATAACTAATAGAAATATTGACCACGACACCCCCAGAAGAGAGAAAAGGGGGGTTTATAGAAATATCGTGATTTTCTAAGGTTGCCTTGTATATGTATCCACCTCAAATGCCCTCTCGAATGTGGGAGTTGAATACCGTCAAGCAAACCGTGCTCCAAGACCTCCCCGGTGCAAGCAAAACCACGAACGAAGCTCGAAATATAGAGTTTGGATATTGAAATATCGGGTGGGAGTCAAAACCGGTAGAGCTTTGGTATCCAGGTTGTTTCTTTTTTGTGCAAATGGACGCCTATTTACAGGCAAGAAAGCAATACAAACCCCCTTTGAAATATTACCACATGTCCAAAAAGGTGCCAAAGTGGCGGCTGCTACCTTTTTGCTTTTGTACAGTGCTGACCGCTACCTTTATGGTAATGAAAAGGACATTCGTGACTTTTAAAAGTCGCAGCTTGGTTTAGGGTTTTAGGAAAGTGGCGGCCATGAGATTCAGAGGTGGCAGCTTGCTCTAGGATCACAAAAAGGTGGTGGCCGTGAGAGTAAGGATACGGCCTACTCTAGGGTTTTAAAAAAGGTGGCGGCCATGAGGATATGGATGTTACGGCCTGGCAATTTTTGGTGATTTCTTGGGTTTTGAACCGAATTTTTGACTCTGCTTGATTGGGAGCATCCTTGAGCACAATTTCCATGTTCTTGTCATTGGGGATTATTCGGGACAAGTGCCTAAGATTCGACTTGGTTAAATTAGGGTGTCCACACCACCGCTTGCAACATTGACTAATCACCTGAAAATGTTAAACATAACGTTAGCTAACGGCTTGGTGAATGATAAACATACATAACAAAAATTCACACAATCTCAAAGTCTGTAATGAGTAACCAGTGTATCAAATCTCATCATAATAACCAACACCACAATAACAATAATAACATGATTATCTATAATTCGTGAAAATCATAAATAAAATAACTACCTAGTTCCAAATATAAATTAGCTCGAGCCATTTTCAACCCTAAAGAAAATACTACTTCTCTATTTATAGATTTATAAAATTTTATTTTATTTTTTATTATCACATGTTTATTTAAACCATTATTCCACTCTATCTCTAAATCTTTTATGTTTATTCATATCATTTTTTTTTTCGTTATAGTTTCATCCTCCTCATAATTCTAACACTCTGTTTTATCTTAGCTTGTCAATACGATTTTAAAATTCTAACATTGTCTCTTATTGCAGTTAAGGCCATTAATTGTTTTTTTTTAGTTACAAATTTTGGGATGCTACAGTTTTATTCCCCTTGATACCCTTTACAACTTTTCAAATCTCCTTGCCAGAAGGGGTGTAAGCAAGCATGGAGATAGGTAAATCACAAATATGACGATGTGGTATGGAGTCCCAATCAGAGGAGATGACAGTGAGATGGGTAGAGAAAATATTCTTAAAATAATTATTTATAAGGCTTTTTAAAAGATGTGGTTCACTAATTTAATTGTTCGTATCGTCTTTAAGAGCAATTGTTGATATTCTTTCTTTACTTATGATAATTATTGTATCTCCCAAGTACTTAGGATAAATTTAAATGTTATTATATCTTAATGATTCGAAAGAACTTGATTTTAAATTCTTAATTCAAAATAAATAGAGATATTGAAATTATGAATATCCCTTGGCACTTTAAAAATGGCTTTTAACCCATTAACATATGGACAACCTTTATATACCTTCAAAAACTAGGTTTTAACTCATTAAAAATTTGGAAAACCTTTGACCCTCCAAAATTGCGTTTCAAGACCTTTTAGGAAATACGAACAGTTCCTTGGGCTCTCCAAAAATGATTTTTTTGTCCCTTTAAAATTCTAGACAACCCATTAGGATTTTTCAAAAATAATTTAACTCCCAAAATTTAAGGACAGCCATTTGGGCCTAAACAATATGTCTATCAGGTCTCCAAATAAAAAAATAGTCCAATGACTCTTTAATTTGCGTAAAAGGGTCTCAAACAAATAATAATAAAGTCCAAGTGGCCGAAACAAAAATGTCCCTCAATGCCTCAATACATGGCCCAATTTCTGGTCATCTAAAAATTTAGAACTTATAACTCAGATTTTGGTTTTTTTCGCTTTTTAGCTAAAAATGTTAAAAATTAGGGTTATTCGTTTGGTAAAAAAAAAATCAAAAAGTTAAAAAACTAAATCAAAAGCAAATTCTTAGAATATTTTATTCAACCTCCTACCACTTATTTACTACCACTACCAAACTGCATATAATTATTAATATCAAATATATAGAATGATAAAATTATCTATTTTAAACAAAAAATAAAAAAGTTAACTTTTTACCAAGCAACCAATTTTAAAAAGGCTAACTTAAAAACTAAATTACCAAACAATTTACTTTAAATCAAATTTAATTTTTTAATTAAAAATATAAAAAAATAAAAAAATTAAATTTTAAATTAGTTATCAATCGAGCCGTAAGACTATCTATCACAAAGGTTAACTAAAAAGTATGATAATGCTATAGTATAACAAGGTAAAAAAAAAAAAGAATGAACCCCAAAATTGCTCCGTTGCCGTTGGTGGCCAAAACGTTGTTGTTGTCGCTTAACGTTTTGCGAGGCCAAATAAAATATGGACTCAAGTTGTTTATTTATAAGCTATCTTAAGGTTGTTTTGCCATTGAAATAGCCGAACGAGAAATCTCACGATGGTTGCTTTGCCATTGAAATGGCCCAACGAGAAATCTCAAAGAGAAAGCCGATGTTTGTTTTGAAAGATTTAATGATAGGATTAGATTATTAATTCTTTATAGTTTCTCTATTTTATATTTGTATAGAAAATTAGCATTCGGACAAACAGCCCAAAATTGATATATAATTCTATGAATGAGGGATAAATGTGTTCTAAGGGAGAGATGATGTATACTATTCAGGCACTAAAGATGATGCCTTAATAATCTAAAATGATAATTATACCTTTGTATGGACTGCGCGTGTGTCTTACTTTAATCCTGCTTTGATTGCAGTTAATTAGATATCATCAAAGGTGTGACTAAATTATATTTGTCTTTAAAAAAAAAAAGCAGACAAAAAATACTATTTATTTTTTAGGTACTTTATTTTTTTAAGGCAAATACGATTTATTCATACACTTTAATGATATCTATTTACTTTTATTTAAATGAATAATTTATGCATTAAGAATAATAAATTAATTAACAATTTCAATCATTAAAGTGAAATCAAGATAGACCCCACGTGTTATAAGTTTATGTTACAATCTACACAATGGATTGCAGTGAAGCCATAACTATAAAGCGGTTTAAAATCGATTATATGCGGTTGATAAATATTAATGATGTCGTAATGCTTGTTATAGTGGTTTTCAAAAGATCGTGTGAACCGTTAAATTTTTCTGAACCAATCCAATTCGTATGATTTGGCTGAATTTTTTTGATGAATGATTTGGTTCGAGTTCTAAGTAATTATGAATCGTTCCTTAAGATTCGATTCACGAATTAAGTTTCAAAAAATCGTATAGAACCGAATTAATCCGTTAGCTATTAATACTATTTATATTATATATCATATATAAAAAAACTTTAAAAAACTATTTATTTTATTTTTCATATTCTCTTTCTTTATTTTTTCTTTTTTATTATATAATTTTTTATATTTTCTCGTAACATCGTAATATTATATAATTCAGAAACTATTAGTAATAGATAAAAATGTAATAAAATATAATTTATAATTTATAAAAACGGAAACCTCTCTTTATAAGAATAGTGATAAAATAGCATGTAAAGTAAAATAATACAAATAAAAAAAAATTTAATAGAAAAACTAAACAAATGTATGTATAATCTTTTAACATAAAATTAATAATAAATACTTACCCTGTAACTGCAGTTCCAATTTATCGGTTCGGTTTGCCTCAATTCGGTTCTATAATACTTACGATTCAATTTCGATTCTTAAACTCTTGAAATCGTTTAGAACGGTTTGATTATTAATTTAGCTTAAAATCAAAATAAACTGAACTGTGAACACTCTTACCTTGTTACAGAAATCGGGTGCTCTTAAAAAATATAGGTATTGGTGAATTCATACAAGTGTAAAAATAGAATTTAACTATTTTATTTTTCTATCTCCATATTTATATCCACTCCTTTTTACATGAAAAGCAAACATGTGCAATATGTATATAACAAGAATTATATATCTAGACTTATATTCATTAAATTTTATCTCTATTTTTTATTCAATGACATTTTATATATCTTTTAATTTATCTTGGAACAACCAAATAGGTGTGCCTAAGCAATATTAAAATAAGGTTGTTGAAAACCTTGGATGATGCAGACGTCTGACCATCCTACATTAATGTAGGTCTAACATGAAAAAATCAACCAAGTCAATGACAAGCACAATGTACGCAAAGGTGCAATGCAGTTGAATCAAACAAGAACAAGGAAACAACAAAAAAGACAATATTTGACAAAAAAAAAAGAGATGATAAAGGGGATTCGATTTATAATCTACTAACTTTTGAACATTAGGTCATAAGCATTGTGCTAATAGAATAAATTATTGCACTGGATATTCTCATTTGCATAGTACTAAAAAATGCTATATATATCAAGGATTGCTCTCCTGTCTTTTTCTTTGTCCCAGTAAAAACTGGTGATAAGCCCAATAATAAATTTTTTTCTCGTTAGGCTTCTGTTTGGTTTAACTTTTTTAGTAGTTTTTTTTGTGACTTTTTTCGTCTTTTATGATTTCTAAAAATTTCTTGGGCTAACTTTGTTACTTTCTTGACACATCACGATAAAACAAATTTAAAAGTATAAACTACTTTGGAAAAAATTGAAAAAAATTCACTAAAGATGAAAAAATATCACATAAGTGGCTTTTTCATTTTATCTGAACTTTTTTTGTTTTTTGGTCAAATTGTTTTATCTTTCTCATTTCTCATTTCTTGTAACGAGAAAAATTTTAAAAATATTATCGTTTGTATTAACATAAATTTATTTTCACTAAAATACGAAAAAAAAAACATATAAAAAGGCTATTTCACACGGTAAGTTTAGTTTATTTTTCTTTAATTAGCTTTCGAAGTCCATACCTAACTGTTTTTTATTTGTTAAGTCCATCTTAGTCGCAATAATAATATCATTTTACAAATTTGTTCCTTGGAATAATTTGTAATGGTTCATATCATTATTAGGAAAAAAAAAAAAACAACAATAGCAACAACAATAAGAAGTTACTTGACAGTTTGAAAGGTAATTATTAAAAGAGAATGGGGAAAAGTCAGAAGAATTAAAATATTGATAACAATATTGGAAAAAAGTTGGAAATTAGCGAGTTTTGACTTAGAATATAGATTGGTGTGATATGTTAGCTGCATAAGATCCATTCATTCTTCTAAAAAAGAATAGCCACACATATATACATATATATGTCCTTATATTTAAACACAATAAAATGATTACTTATTAGTAGCTCCATGTAAAAATCAAGTTACGTTTAACATATTTTAATTACGTTAATTTTCCAGTTTGAATTTTTTCTTATCAATACAATTTTATTTTTCAAAACTCACTACTACAGAAAAGCAAACAAAGTCACAGTTTTTAATTGTGATATTTTTAAATTTAATCACGGTTTTATTTTAAATTTAATCACAGTTTCTAAACCGTGATCTAGATATGGTGTGGTTAAAAGTCCTATTTTCGATCACGGTTTTTAACTGTGATTAAAGAACTCAAAAACCGAAATTATAATTTTAAAAATCGAGATTGATAATTTAAAAAAGTAGTTGTGTTATTAATCTCAGCTTGTTAGTAACACTGATTTTTTTAATAAAGATCTCAGTTTTGCTTCATAACCGTGATGAAAAACTTTAAAGATCTCACTTTTTTAACTAATAAAAATTATGTAAAGATCTCGCTTATTTTGAAATATTGTGATGCTTATTAAACAAAGATCAAAATAAAGATCTTAGATTTATAAGCTATATATAGATCAAGCTAACCCATATATATTTCATATGCAAATGCTAGATGCACCATCCTGACACTGATCAACAGCATGAAGAAAATCGTGATCATTCATATCAAGTGCATTCCATTAGCCATATGTTCAAAAGAAAAGGAATATCTAAACTAATGATAAAATATTAAAAAATACAAATTAAAAAATCAATTAATCATCGATCAATCCACTTGAAGAGTAAATACATATATAATTTTACTAAACTGAGATCTTTTTAATTTTTATGTATGATGTTTAAACATTATTGTAGTAGTGACTGTTTTATATGAATGAAATACATATGTTTAGGAATATCAATAATTAATTTGACTTTTTAAGTAATTTCAATTACGAAGATAATTAAACTATGCAACTTTATCATGTTTATCTCATTAATAGGATTAGATTTTTTAAAACTTGTTTTATATGCATGTTATATATGTTTTGCAACATCCAGAAATGATTTTGTGATTTATTGAGTAATTTTGATTTCAAAAATAAATTTAGCTATGTATGTTTAACATGCTTATTTTCTGAATAGAAGTGAATTTTTCAAAATTGTTTCACATGTATGTTGTACATATCTTTAGGAATATTCATAATTAAATTGATAATTTTTTTACGTAATTTTGTTTGTAGAGATAAATTTGACCCTATAATTTATCTATATCGAAACTTCAATGATAACATAATTTTCTTGTCGCTAAAAGTCCTATGTTTGTGTGACAATTTTTATATTTCTTTACTAAATACTTTTAGTTATGGATCTTTAGTGATAACCTTGTGGCGACGTTTTATATGTCACTAAGAGTATTTTGTGACCACTTTTTAAAATTAAGTAATGTATTGTGGTGCCGCTAAAATTCATCTTTCTTTTAGTGTGTTTAGCAACATATACAAATGATTTCGTGATTTACTGAGTAATTTTGATTATAAAAATAAATTTAACTCTCTAAGTTTATCGTGCTTATTTTCTATAGAGAAGTGAATGTCGTTTTAAAATTGTTTTCTATGCATGTTATACATATCTTTAGGAGTACTCATAATTAATTTAATAAATTTTGAAATAATTTTGATTGTAGAGATAAATTTAACTCAGTAATTTAACTGTGTTGAAAGTTTAAAACTTTTTAATATTTTGAAGGGTGATTTTGTGGTAGAATGGACGATTTTTGTTAAATTTCAACGAAAATTTTAACAGTTGAGTGTAATTGATATTAAAAATTAAATTTCATGGGAGATTAGTATAATTTCAGATACCACAGGAGAGATTCCTGTATTAAACTTAAATCTCATAGGAGGTAAGTATAATTATCCCAAATATAAATTTTTTTTCAAAAAAAATAAAAATAAACTAAAATAAGTCAATAAACCAAACTTTATACTTTTTATTTTTGTTTTTAATAAATTTTTTTAATCTTTTTATTAATTTTTTTTTAATCTTTTGAGTTTATCTCATCGAGACGATTTAAAAAAAAAATTAGTTAAAAAAAAAAACAAACAAAATTCTTGAAGTTTAGATCAAGCAGGGCCAATTGTGTGCCTACTGCCTAGCTACACTTCTCGAATAAGAATATTATATATTAAATTTTTATTACGAGTGACTTCCCAATAAAATTCCTTTTTTTGAAGGAAAAACAATTCCACATTCATATTCCCGTCCACATCCACAACTGTTGTAAATCAGGCCAAAACTAGCTGGGCTTATGTGTCAGGTATCCCAAGGTTTTAATTTTATTTTATTATCCACCATGCCAGTACATTGATGGTTTAAATAGCAAAAGAAAAAAAAAATAAAAAAACAAAACACACACGCGCAGGCGCGCGCGCGCGCACACACACACACACATATATATATATATATATATATATATATAATACCACATATTTTTACAAAATGTCCAACATGACAAAAAATATCATGCATAGCTAACTCTCTCTATACATAAACTCACATATATTTATAAATATTTATATCATAAAATAAATTATTTTTTCAAAATTGTCTTATGTCGCTAACATTTATATAATAAAATAACTCAAATTTTTTAAAAATATATTCTTTCTCCTCTAACGAATTTTAAAAAAATTGATAGATTAATTCTATTTAGGTCCTACATATGATATAATTGAAGCTTTTTAAAATATATTCTTTCCCCTCTTAATACATTTTTAAAAGAGTGACTAATAGTAATTTAAGAGTAGATCTAACGTTAAAAGCTCATATTTTTTTAAATATTTTTTAATAATGTTTTTTTTGAAATTTCAATCAAAGATTTTAAAAAAATAAGTTTTAATGTGCAAGATCCATCAACAAAAATTTTAACGCACAAGATCTAATTGCGTGATTTTTTTCAAAAATACCTTGCAAACAGATAAATTTATGTATTTAATATACAAATAGATAAATTTATCTAATTGCTTATTTATGCATAATATCTATTTGCTTATTTATATATAACAGATAAATTTATCTGTTTGCATATCAATACAGATAATAAAAATAAATAAATTTATCTGTATTTTTTATACGTATTTTCAATAAGACAGATAAATTTATCTGTGTTCTTTATACATATTTTAAAAATGCACAGAAAAATTTATCTGTACTCTTTATATGTGCTTTAAGTAAAACAGGTAAATTTATCTGTATTCTTTACACTTACTTTTAATAAAAAAATAGATAAATTTATCTGTTATATGGTGTTTTTGTTCCAAAAGAATCTTACGCGTTAAGACTTTTATGATGATGTATTTTGCTCGTTAAAAAATTTTATGTTGAATAAAAATTAATAAACGGCTTATAAATTAAAATGTTCACTAATTTTTTATTTGTTTTTTTAATTTCTTAATATTTTATATTGAAAAGTATTATACATTCCGAGCAATGACTACTATATATATAACTTGTGCCTTGTGTCCTTCACGTCTAGCCAGTAAGGTTTAAGAATATCGCACCTATTTGGGATGGTAAAAAATTTAATAATTTCAATTTTTTATTTTTAGTAAATTATTATTAAACTTAATTGGTTTTTTTTTGGCTTTTCAAACTTTTCTAGTTTAAAAAAACTAAAAACTCAAATTTTTGATGAAAACAGTTCAAAAAAATACAAAAACATCAAGTTTTTTAAACCAAAAATATAATAGCTTTTTTGTCTTCGATAATTTTTAAAAACTTTATCCAATTTTTTTTATCTTTCTATATTCCAATAGTTAAAAGTAATTAATAAAAGTGATTTCAATCAAATGTTCAAAAAAATAAATTTTAACACGTAAGGTCCATCAACAAAAATTTTAACGTGTAAGATCCAATTACGTGATTTTTTTTCAAAAATACCATGTAAACAGATAAATTTACCTATTTTATATAACAAAACAGATAAATTTATTTATTTGCATATCAATATAGATAGTATAAACAGATAAATTTATTTATCTATTTGTTTATGCCTAACTGATAAATTTATCTATTTACATATTAACACATGTTTGCATATCAACACAGATAATGTAAATAGATAAATTTATCTGTCTTCTTATTTACACTTAACAGATAAATTTATCTGTTTCTTATTAACACAGATAATGCAAACAGATAAATTTATCTGTATTTTTTATACATATTTTGAAAAGGTACAGATAAATTTATTTGTATTCTTTATGCATACTTTCAATAAGACGGATAAATTTATCTGTATTTTTTATACATGTTTTAAAAATATACATATAAATTTATCTATTTTAGGGTATTTTTGTTCCAAAAGGATCTTGTGCATTAAAACTTTTATAAGGATGGACCTTACTTGCTAAAAAATCTTATACTTGATCAAAAAATAGCAAACGTCCTATAAATTGGATCACTCATCAATTTTTTGTTAATAAAATTTTAAAATTAACCAAAATATAAAAGAAGTAAAAAAATAAAATAAAAACAACGGCAAAAAACTGATTTCTTTTAGAGAAACCAAATAAACTATAAAACTTAGTAGTTCACAATCATTTTCTTTTTTATTTAGTTTGTTTTTATTTTTTTTTTTTAAATTTTTTATTTAGGGCCCATTTGGTAATTTTAGTTTTTTGGCTTTTTGGCTAAATACGCAAAAAAACTAACATAGTATGTTTAACAAAAAAACAAAAAAGTTAAAAAGGCAAAAAGTTAAATTACAAAACTAACTCTTAGAATCTGTTGGAGAGCAATCTCAGTCTTAAGATTTTTGGGAGAAATTCAACGCCAAAATAAAATATACATGCTCGGTGATCTAGAAAATACATCTTTATTAACTTTCAACAATTACAATAAACAGAAATAACAAAAAATAAAATTGCAGAAAATAACATGAACAGAATATGCAAACCGAGTCCTGCAAATGCAGTTTTTTTAAAAATGATTCACCACTTACCGAGAGTGTTGTAGGTTTTCCACCGGCGTCACTCTCCCAGGATAAAACGGTTGACACGATCGTTGGAACACCACCAGTGATCAGCTACGAATGTACCCCGTCTTCCTTTCTCTCTCTTACTCCCACAGCTTTGGAATCTGTCTGTATCTCTCATTTGGTTCTTACCTTGCTGCTGTATTTGTCTCTTTCTCTGTATCAAAAAACTGAATGGGATGACGGCTTATATAGACATTCTATCATGGAGGGGGTTACAGGAGGATCAATAACCATTCAATGGTATTGATTCTCAGAATTTATTTGCCAATTGGATTGGCCAATTCAATTGCAAATAAATTCTAATATTGAATTCTGAAATTCAATGGCCAATTGAATTCAAAAAATTCCAACAATCCCCCCCATGAACGAAATTGGCGGGAGTACAAACCCAAATTACAAAGCTAACTGCAAGAGAGATAGACAACTGAATTCCCTGCATAGGATAGGTAGCGGTTAGCCTTGAACCTTTCCTTATGAGAACCTATCGGATTTACCGGCAAACAAGTGAATAGTACCGCCTTGAACTGTGTCGCCTTAGCAGTAAACAGAGACAACAGGCTTCACACAACGACTTCCACAATGAAGTTTTCGTTCTCACGGTTGTGTTCGTTTTGGCCATGAAACACACTTCCTGGTTCTATAAGTATTTTTTCGAGAATTTTGTCTTGTCAAATTCTCAAAGAAGCGGCCCCACTTCATATTCACATAGGTGACTTTTATCCAATGGTATTTCTCTATACCAACCTGACTCACCAGGAAAAGTTATTAAAAGTTTTGCTAAACCTTAAATCACCGTTGCATCATAGGAATAGGTAAGAATTCTCAAACTCCACGGTGATTATCCAAGGTATACGCAATTAGGTTGTCCCATTGAACCTAGATCTTGGGATATCCAGTTAGTTAGGTTGGATTTTTCTTCACGAGACCTTTATGTCAGAGGCTTTAATCCAATTCCCATCGATGCTCTTTCAACTAACTCTCTGGTTAATCCTTTGGTTAGCGGATCCGCAATATTGTCTT
The DNA here is from genome assembly GCA_034768845.1 of Heliamphora exappendiculata. NCBI lineage: Eukaryota > Viridiplantae > Streptophyta > Magnoliopsida > Ericales > Sarraceniaceae > Heliamphora > Heliamphora exappendiculata. The sequence goes on along the minus strand of JAOTRH010212497.1, from coordinate 16,599 downwards.
TTAACTTTACATAGTCAACAGTGACAATCCCACTTGAGAGTAGTTTTCTAATGGTATTGTGTCTACGACGTATATGTCTAGACTTACCATTATACATATGACTCTGTGCCCTTTCTATTGCTGATTGACTATCGCAATGGATACAAATAGCCGGCACAGGTCAAGGCCATCTTGGAACATTTTCTAAAAATTACCGTAGCCATTCGGCTTCTTCAGTTGCTTTGAAGCACGATGCCCAAATTTATCACAATTAAAGCATTTTTCTTGAAATTTCTCTTTCTGCTTTTTGGCAATATGATCTCTTGGTCCTAGTTTGACTTTCTTGTCAAACCTTGTGTTTGTATGCCTGTCATGAACACTCTTCTTTACTCTTGAAGAGTTTTCAACTTCCATCACATTGGCCATGTTGAAGTTGGACCTGACATTTTTTCTCCTTACTCAATTTTTTTCCTCAACATTCAGCTTGAAGAACAGAGCCTCCAGAGTCATCTCCTTGTTATTGAACATTAGATAACTCTTGAATTCCTTCTATGTTTCAGGAAGTTTGTAGATGAATGCAGCCACTAGGAATGCTTCACTGAAGAACATCCCTTCTGATTTGATCTCATTGATCAAAATCTAAAACTCTTGAACTTGTACCGTCACAGGTTTTGAGTCATTCATCACATAATCAAGGAACTGGCCCACTATAAACTTCTTGGAACTAGCACCCTTAATTTTATACTTTCGATCTAAGGACTCCCACAGTTCCTTAGCAGTCTTTACCTCATTGAACACATATACAATGAGTCATTTAAAGCATTCAGAACATAGTTCTTGCATAGATAATCGGCATTCTTCCAATTATCAACTGCCATCAATTTTTGAGTATCTGCATTCTTATCAGCAACTGGAGCTTCCTCAGTGAGGCATCTGGCCAGATTTAAAGTGGTGAGGTAGAACACCATCTTCAGTTGCCATCTCTTAAAGTCAGCTCCTCCTCCAAACTTTCCTGACTTGTCCACATGAGACAAATGAACAGTTGGGACACCAGGTATAGGAGCACTTTATTTTTCAGGAGCAACTTGCTTTTTAGGAGCACTTTGTTTTTCAGTCGACATATTTTCTGAAATAAGATCAATTCACATATTAGATCTTTACAACATCGATAATAAGAATAGATTAACAATATAAATTTAATTCTCCCAAACATAGTCCATCATGTGGCGGGGTCCCAGGGGGAGTGCCCCCTGGTGGGGGTTTTAGGGGGCCGTGCCCCCCAGCGGGGTTCCTAGGGGCAGTGCCCCGGGCGAGAGTTCGAGGGCAGCGCCTTCGAAACCAAAATGGTATGCAACATTGCTTATAGCAAGTACTTTCGAACCCCAGAAGGTCAGCCGCGCACGACTGCTTACGACCTTAGCCGATCATATCTATGCAGATCTCAATTAAGCATCATAGGAAGGTGCCAACACAGGAAGGAAAGGGTTGACACCAATAGGGAAAAAAACAACACAAGCAGGAAATATGTCAACTCAAACAGCAATGGTGTCAACACAAACATGGAAAAGTGTCAACACAAACAACCCAGGGTCGACCCAAACAGAGAAAGGTGTCAACACAACCACCAAAGGTGTTGACACAAACAGCCCAGGGGTCGACACAAAAGAGCCGAGAGTTTCAACGTAAACAGAAACTAGCGAATGTGTCGACAAAAACGGAGAGAGGGGTCGACACAAAAGAACCGAGAGTAGAGAGGTGTCAACACAAAAGAACTGAGAGTTCAACCAGAGAAATGTGTCGACACTAACAGAGAAAGGTGTCGACACAAAAGAATCGAGAGTTCTGCTCAACACCAACAGAAGAATTTGGGTTGACACTTTCAGAAAAGGGGTCGACACAAGCTAAAAGTGTCGACACAAACAAGAAAGGTGTCGACACAAACGTCTAGATCTCAAATTTCAAAACTACGACTGGATGATGGAGGAGAGAAAACCATTGTGGTTTTGATTATTCTAAACACATAATCCTGAACAAAATATTGTTCTCATACTGCAACGAATCTATTAAATCCATAAACCTAAGCATATTCACAGAATATGTTAGATGCATAAACATATATTTTTTGGAGAAGAAAATAAGATCCAAACCGAGCAGGTTTTTAAAACTGAATCATTCTTAAGATTGTTGGGAGAAATCCAACGCCAAAATAAAATATACATGCTCGGTGATCCAAAAAATACATCTTTATTAACTTTCAATAATTACAATAAACAGAAATAACAAGAAACGAAATTACAAAAAATAACATGAACAGAATATGCAAACCAAGTCCTGCAAACGCAGTTTCCTTAAGAATGATTCACCACCTACCGAGGGTATTGCAGGTTTTTCACCGGCGTCACTCTCCCAGGATAAAACGGCTGACATGATCGTTGGAACACCACCAAGGATCGGCTACGAATGTACCCCATCTGCCTTTCTCTCTCTTACTTCCACAGTTTTGAAATCTGTCTGTATCTCTCATTTGATTTTTACCTTACTGCTGTATTTCTCTCTTTCTCTGTCTCAGAAAACTAAATGGGATGATAGCTTATATATGCATTCTATCATGGAGGGGGTTACAGGAGAATCAATAACCATTCAATGGTATTGATTCTCAGAATTCATTTGCCTATTGAATTGGCCAATTCAATTGTAAATAAATTCTGATGTTGAATTCTGGAATTTAATAGCCAATTGAATTTACAAAATTCTACCATAATATTTTATTTAAATTACAACCACTTTTAAAATGCAAAAATACCTTTTATTAATAACTTTTTTATTATCACTACTAATTACATATAATTATTAAAATTAAATATATAGAAGGGTAGAAATTTTTAATTTAAATAAAAAGCAAAAAAAAAAAAATTTTTATCCAAACAAATAACTTTAAAAAAATAACTTAAAAAATTAAGTTATCAAATAATTTATTTTGAATTAAATTTAATTTTTTAGCTAAAAGAGAAGAAAGTAATTTTTTTTAAAGCTAGTTGCCCATTATGACCCTTAATTTGTTATACCACACAATACACGTAAGTGTATCAAGAAATTAAGAAGAAAATGTTGGGAGCGTTGGTTTGAAAAAAATGGTTTCAACATATGATTTCAAGAACAGTGCGAGTGTAGAGCAAATATATTTGATATCTATGTAGTTGTAACTGTTGAAAAAATACTATACTTTTTTATAATGATATTATGTGAAATATTTAATATATAAGATCTTGAATATAATACATTTTAAGAAAAAAACTAAACATTAAACCTATCTTTGGCGTCCATTGATAATTAAGTAATCAAAAAAATAAAACCTGGCCTTACTTAAAATTTTTAATTCTTAGCTCATTTTTTTTTGCTCTGTTTCTAATCTTTCAGAATAATCATATTCTGTTATTGATGAAAAACTAATATCCGTAAAAAATAGTTATTCTATTTTTTATAGAGAAAAAAAAACTTAAAAATTAACTCTTAAAAAGATTCTTATCCATCAATGTTTTCCTTCTTATGTTAAAGAAGTTATTTACAACTTAAATTCAATTAGATTAGATGAATCATATCCCTAATTAGCTTATTAATAGGTTATGGAATTCGAATGCAAATAAAATACATAAAATCGTGAGGCTAATAGGCTACCATAAAGCCCACGAGTTTACTTTCTCTCACTTGGTCCATTAAGTGGATTTTGATGCAATGTGTTTTTTTTTTGAAAAAATACTTTTGTTTATTTTCTTTTTACTCGTTGGAATGCATATATAAAATCTTAACACGTGATCATGAATTTTAAAAATTAGTCAATAGGTTTATACTAATCAAAAATTATAATACTGTGATTAATTCAGATCACCAATGCGAGTCATAACAGTTATGTGTATATATATCACATTCTCTTCTATGTACTATACTATTTGATAACCATAACTAACACAGTCCATAATAATTTATTTTGTCAAGACTTTTTTATTTATCAATTATCCAACATTATTAGTTCTAGGCAATACAAGATTGGGTGAATTGGGTCTTAAAAAGATAATAATAATTTTTAAAAAATTTTTAAATTTTTTTTTAATATTGCAAACAAATATAGTAAAATAATCAAAGATTAAAGTAATGTAAATGTTAGAGAGATTAGGGATAGAGAAAATAAACCTGACACCAAAGATTTATAGTGGTTTGGCTTCTTCCAACCCTACGTCCACTCCTCAAGTCTCCCCTTGAGAATATCCACTAGAATAGAAATTTTTATGGGCACATTTAAAAGCCTTACAACAGCCTCAAGGTGATTCTACGAAAACAACCTATGTTTTCTTCTAATCACTCTTGAGTTTTTCTTTGATGAGAAATACTCACTCACTCAAAGGATAAAAGGTGACTCGCCCGTGGATACAATAATTAAAGTGTTTCAATGAAAATCACTCAATCTCTTTACAGAATTGATTGATAATAAATGAAGTGGTAAAGAGAGATGAGATACAAGAGCTAGAGTTAATGCACTAAATGAGAGCTTGAAGAATTTGACTTTGAATCAAGCAATAGAATGATGATTGTGGGTCTTCGAAGTTTTAAATGCTAAGGAGTAACTTTTTGTATAAGCTCTTGAGGATTCATAACTGTTTGAGGTAGGTGAGGGCATTTAATGCCAAAAATTCAACCGTTGAACTCTGTCATGAATTTGAATTTTCATTGCAAGTGTCGACACAAATATTTTTGGGTCGACATAAAATGTCTAGGGCATGGTTCTTTAAGTGGTTGGGTCGACTCTAATCTTCGGAGTGGTCGACACGATTTCTATAATCTTCTCACCAGCACAACAATATCAACACATTTGGTTTTGGTGTCAACTTAATTATTCTTCAGATTTTTGGAGAAAGCAATTTATATCGACTTATTTTGCCTTGGTGTCGACACTAAGATTCTGTAGAAAACCTCAAGAGATTTGTGTCGACTTAGTTGGACTTTGGTATCGACTCAAAATTTCTTCATGCGGGCTCGGGATATTTGTGTCGACTCGTCTTCAATTTGTGTCGACTCACAAAATTCTGCACGTGACCTCGGTACTTTTGTGTCGACTCAAAGTTCCGGATAACAAAAGTGAGAAATCACTTTTGTATCGACTCAAACTCAATTTGTGTCAACTCTTTTTTAGTATAGAAAGCTTTGCCTCTTTTGTGTCGACCCAAAAACTATTTGTATCAATATTAATTTTTGATACCTGAAATATCTTCAACGAATATGTTAGGGTGTCAACTTATTTGCTCAAATGTGTTGACACACTTGAGATGTTTAAGTATTCTTTGCCTAATAGTGTTGACTTAATTATCAATTGTGGTCAAGACAAAATATTATCATTCAAGAATACTTAAGTGTTCAATCCATTGAGAGATGAGTCATCTCATATGGCTAAAGGTGTCAACTCATTTGTTCATTTCGTGTTAATACTACCTTTCTGAAAATATTAAATATTATCCTTTTAAATAAATTTATTATTAGAAAATAAAATATGAAAATTATCAAAATCTAAATAAAAAGCCCTTGGGCTAACAATCTTTCATTTTTTGATGATTACAACAATTTAAACATTTTTTAGAAAATATGTAAAAATATTTTCAACAAGGTTCCTCCCCTTATCGATATGTCGTAAATAGGATATGCATTATCAAAAGCTAGGCAAACAATCAATAGTACAATATACACTTATAAGAAGATTTTCAACATTAACTCAAAAGCATTTCGAGTTTATTAAAATTTGTGCATCAAATTATGTGCAAAGTGATTTTCAAGTTTCAAACATCAATCATAGAAGGTATAGAGAATATGCTATCAAAAGGAATTTAACATACACAGGCATATATAAAAATATTCATCTATAAGAGTATGTTCAAAACATCACAACATATTATCACAAACAAAAGAGATAGAAAAGTATGTTTAATAGTAAAGCTTCTTCTTCAAAATCAATCATAAAAACTACTGAATGATAAATGTTTGTAAATATTTGTACTTCCTTCTTCTCTACTTTCCTTCCATTAATTCTTCTCTTTTGAAATCATCAAAAGAGGTGTAATCAATGATCGTCCATGAATTGCTTGAATTTCTTATTGGCTTCCTATTTTTGGCGTCTTTTTTAGGCCTTTTCCTTTGAGGTGAAAGCTCGTTCATCGTTCTCCTCTACCGCAGCCATAGCATCCAATGTGGCAGCAAAGGCTAAATCAGCTTCACGTTTTAGATGTGCAGCTTTTTCTTCTTTAGATTCCTTGGCCTTGAACTATTTTCCTCAAGCGTCTTGCAACTATTTTAAATGTTCTTCAACCTTGCGAGAGTTGGTGTGAACCGCTGTGATGATACCTCAGTCGTATTCCTTGAGTACTTGCTGAAGGATTGTTTTGTTACAATTTACTTTGGAGACAAGACTGTTGTCTATTGTTTTACACAAGGCTCTCCCAGCATTGGTTGCATTCTTAACGTCACGATACAGGGTACAGTTTGTTTTGTTCAAGTGTTTTACTTTGTCGGATAAAGAAGAGATGTTGCTATTAAGGTCAAACATATCTTGATCGATTTTAGATTGAAAGAAGGGCAAAGAAGATGATAAGCCTTTAACCAAAGAAATTACTTCAGAGAGGTCAACTGGAGGAGTAGAAGAGGTAGAGGGAGCAGATGAAACATCAAGATGAATAAAATGAGGAGGAGCATGCGATAGAGCACTAGAAGGTCTAGTTGTATCAGACCTAACAGATGGTCGAGTAGGAGAATCAAGATCTACTCAGCTGGGGGAGAAATCTTGAGGTACAAATGGATTGCGAGTAACTAATGGAGTGCCACGACGAGTGGTCCAAACACCTTCAACCTTGGAGATTTGCATATGCTTTAAAGTAGAAGCACCATACAAATCATGCTTGGAGAATGGATCTAGTTTCTTAGTAGATATATCAACGCCAAAATGGTGAAAGATTTTGGTCAAAAATATTCCATGAGGAAGGGAGGAGTTGGATTTGTTGTGGGATTACAACATATCAGAAATGAAAAAAAAAACCCTAGGTCGAGGTTTTTCTGTTCCAAGATGCACCATATAATAAAAAAATGTGCATATAAGAAACATATCTAAATTTACCCATTTGAGAAAAGAAAATGTGATTGATCTATGCATATAGGGTTCGGATAGGTTAGAACTATGTTAAATGTGCCCGACTCATTTCACGGCTTCATGCGTCTATTGATAGCGCCTGAGAGTGGTATTGCCTCCATACCACGTGTCTTTGGCCATCGAACCCCCACAAGTATGGCCGAACCCAAGCACATGCAAGAAGGGTAGCACACGAGACCTTTGGTGGTGCCTCGATAGCCGAATCGGGTCAAGACACTCAAATAAGAGTGATAGCACGCTGGGCTAGCATGTTCGTGTGAAAGATATTTTTAAAAATTCATTATGACTCCTTAAACATTTTGATGTTTCCTCCTGCTAGAAGCAAAATGGCTCAGAATGCTATTATAAGGGGGGTAGTGGTGTGCCACCTACCAGCCCTCCCCCGTGTCATGGCTAGGCACCTATGCTATGGCTAGGCACCGAAGTGGGCATTCTCAGGGGGCCTTGCAAGTCACCTTGGGGGCGGGCTCTTGGCATCGAAGAGAGGTGTTTTAGATGCATGAAGCCCCGAAATGAGTCGGGCTTGTCAACGCTTGACAAGTTGATTGGTGTAGTGCATTTGTGGCCTAAGAATTATGTTGCCTTGCTCGTGTGGCACGTTGGTGCAACGTTGAGGATACGCCATGGCCCAAGACGAACTTTAGCACGCGTGTGCACATGAGGACCACGCCCTAGGCACGAAAGTGACCCTTGGTGTCGAGCGGGGATATGAGGCATCTCGTGGCTATCTAAGGAGCGCTGCAACGACCCGATCTACATCAGAAGCTTGTCAGCTAGTCAGGCCTCAAGGCTTGATGATCGGGGGACCTCAATTGGGCGAGTGCCTTGCTCAGGATGAGCTTGGTGCAAGGAAGTTACTATGCCGTTAAGTTTGCAACTTGGAACGTCAAGTCGTTAGGTGGCATCCTGGTTATACGGGACTTCCATATGGGGAGTTTGTTCCTGCTTGACACAGCACGGGTGGGGCAAGGCCTGAGGCACAGCCGTGCTCAGCCTACACCACGTGTGGCGTTTGCCGGGTCTCATTGGGCAAGATGGCCAAACTCAATCAACCTTCAGACGAAGGTTTATAGCAACAGAAAACTGAATAAAAGCAACGAAAAATGAAATTGCAAGCAACAGTACACGGGCATTCAAATATAATAAAACAAGCTTTTATAAATCACTGAATAAAGATTACAAAGCTAAGTCGTTGCACAACATATCAACAGTGTAAGGCCTAGACGTGGGCAATCTAAATGTCGGATAGGGAGGTATCATATTGTCCATGTTTGTTGATCTATGCATATAGGGTTCAAATAGGTTAGAACTGTGTTAACATTTGTTTTGCAGTGTTTTATCCCAACTCTATGGTCATACATGTTTGCATGTTTGATTATATAAATATTTGATAATTTTTTGGTTTTCACAACATTTGAATTGTGATAGAATTGAAAGAAACAATGAGGGATTGTCCAGGCTTTGTAATGGAAATTAGTTGTCTGGATGTGGAACTCACGTTCACTTTTTTTGGGGGGTAAATTACACTAATCTCTCCTGAAGTTCATGAAAATATTAATCACTTCTCATGTAGTTTTTGAAATGTCACTAATCTCTCTTTTGATTTAGTTTTTGTATCAAATTAGTCTAACTGTCAACTTTTTATTAAAAGTTAACGGAAAAATAGTTTAAAAATAAAAAAATAATAAAAAATTATTTTCTAATTTTTTTTTGTTTGAAACATATTATTATTATAATTAAAAAAAAAATTTATTTTATATTTATTTTTTAATTAAAAAATAGTAACACTATTTTTTAATAAAAAAATAAAAAAAAATAAAAAAACTGTTTTCTAATTATTTTTTGTGTTTGAAACATTTTATTATTATAATTAGAAAAGATTTTTTATTTTATTTTATTTTTATTTTTTATTAAAAAACAGTAACCCTGTTTTTTAATAAAAAATAACAATTGTTACTATTTTTTAATAATAAATAAATAAATAAAAAATATTTTCTAATTATAATAATAAAACGTTTCAAACACAAAAAATAATTAGAAAATAATTTTTTATTATTTTTTATTTTTAATAAGTTTTTTTGTTAACTTTTAATGAAAAGTTAACGGTTGAACTAATTTGATGCAAAAACTAAATCAGAGAGGAAGTTAGTGATATTTCAAAAATTACAGGAAAGATAATTGATGTTTTAATGAACCTCATGAGAGGTCAGTGTAATTTACTCGTTTTTTCATTTTTTAAAATTTTAAGCAAAATTATAAATATTGGCCCGTATATCCCTACCCTGGTTGGTCGATACATGGCAAAAAATTTTATAATAACTACTAATATAGTAATATATTGTCTGATACAGACCGATATCTATTGATACATGGTCGTATCACCAATAAAAATACTTATTTCGATAATGCAGTTTTAAAGTAGGGATCTTATTATCTTTATATTTCAAAGTAAGTAGATGAGCTGAAATTTGTTGTTGTGCCAAATCCAATGGCCTAGTAGTTGCAACAAATTGGTTGGCGATAAAGAAAATCACAATGGGCCTCATGAGCTCCCTCATTGCGTGTGTAAAAATGGCTGTATCACCGATGTGTAAGAGCCAAGTGACAATCATGGAGAAAAAAGTGCAGCTGAAGAAAAATATCTAACTACCATTGCTGTAAGTTTAAGAAAACACATGGTCGTGACATTGAATGATCGCGGCCGCCATAGTTTTAGAACTACGGAACATAAGGGAATGGAATGAACAGGATGGAGACCACAATCCATTTGATCTAAGCTAAATTTACCACCTGTTTTTCCAATAGGAATACGGGCCATGACACAGAAAATACAAAACCAAACAAGGGGAAAAGATAACCTTAATAACAAAAGGATAACAAAAAGTTTTTAAAAAAAATTTCATACTTTTGGCCCCACAAAAACCTCACAACCGTGACAATAGGGGGAAAAATATGACAGCTAAGTGTAAAACAAAGTGACGATCGCGTTTGTAGGTTTAATAAAACACGCGGTCGTGACATTGAATGGTCGCGGTCGTCATGTTTTTAGAATCCCAAAAAGTTTTTCATGTGCTTAGTGTGCTTATGAACATAAAAATGAAATGAAAAATGACTATTTTATACAAAGCAGAAAGCTATAAACATACCATTTATAAAGAAAACTTATACGAAAGTGCTTATATTGAAACAAATAATAAATAACCAACAGAAACAATGGAAATCTTATCCACGACGCACTCGAAAGAGAGAAAATGAGGGTGCATAGAAGAGTCGTGGGTTCCAAAGGTTATCTCATTTGAACATCCACCTCAAATGCCTCATCGAATGTAAGAATGACATACCTACAAACCAATACGAGCTCCAAGACCTCTCGGTGCAAGCAAAACCACGATCGATGTATAGAATGGATATCAAAAATATCGGGTGGGATTCAAAATCAATAGAGTTTTGTTATCCATGCTCTTCTCCCTTCATTTCTGTGAAAACGTTGCTTATTTATGGGCAAGGTAGGAGCCCAGACAGCCTCTGGAATGCTGCCATGACTTTTAAAAGTCGCAGCTAGGCTTAGAAAGTTGCGGCCGTTACAAAGGATGTTGAGGCCTATTCTAGGGTTTTCAAAAAGGTAGCAGTCGTGAGAGCAAGGACACGGCCCGCTGTAAGATTTTCACAGAGGTGACGGCCGTGGAGATAGGAATGTCACGGCCTGAAGGTTTTTGATAATTTTCTTGAATTTTGAACTAGATTTCTAATTTTGCTTGCTAGGGAGCATCTTTGAGCACAATTCTCATATTTTCGTCATTGGGACATATTCGAGGTGGGCGGCTAAGATTTGGTTTGGTCAAATTGGGGTGTCTACAGCAGCAACCTAAAAAAATTCACTCAGAAGTATACCTTCTGCATGAATATCATCTAAGATAAGTTGAAGATTTTGAACTTGTTCGACGACAGGCTTGGAATCCACCATTTTATAATCTAAAAGTTTGTCGATGACAAATTTTTTCATACCAGCTTCCTTCGTCTTATATGTTCGATCCAATGACTTCCACGATTCCTTTGCCGTCTTGATCGGACTATACATGTTGTACAGTATGTTGTCAAATCTGTTGATGATATAATTTTGACATAAGAAATCTGCGTGTTTCCATGCATCCACGGCAGCGATCGCTTGTTGGTCGGTTTCATCTTCTATCAATGTCAAAGCTGTTAAGGTTGGTACACTGAAAACCACTTTTTAGTATTTAATTTTATTTTAATAAAATTAATTTTTTATTTTATAAGAATTTTTATGAGCAATGTATGTGTATCATTTCTTCAATGTTATGCATGAATATCCAATATTTTGTATAGTATTTAATTTGGTGCGTAGAGTACGGTTTGCACACAAAAGATCAGATTTTAGATTCTTGCAGAATATAAGTTTTATGTTCACAGTTTAAATAGAAATAGACATACCATCGGTATGACTGTACTACAAAATTTTAGTAGGCTTGTTTTGGTTACAAAAAACAGATAATAGCATAATTTATTATTTCGACTATCTGTGCTAGTACACTTTGTGTGCATTGAACTGGATATTTGGAGTAATTAATTTTATACTGATTATATAAATTAATTCACACCCCAAGGTTATTATGAATAACACTTATCCTATTAATCTTAAAATAATTATCGATTTGCATATATTTAATATTCAATATTTTGATTCATTAGATGGTGCAATCTTATATGGGTCTATATTTCCAGTGAGTTGGATAGCGGTATTATTTATGTGGCAAATATTAATTATTAACGGGATCTACGTCTCGAAAGATCAGGATTGAGAGTACCCTCTTAAGGAAGTTTATAAGTTTTGACCGAGTCAAATTTTGCATGTGAATTTGATTATTCAGTGGTCAAATAAATTAAGCGGAATGGCTTAAGAAATATCAAGATGTCGGTTAAATTAAATTGTCAGTAATTAAATTTAATTAGCGGGTATCGAGAATATTAACGTGGAGAGAAATGAAAAGCATTTAATAATATGAGCTCAATGCAAGATGGTCTTGAGATTATGTGTCAGAGTGCAATTATAGTTCTTTAGTGGTATGAACTGTAATTCAGTATTTTATGAAAATTACAGAAATCGCTATTGGTTTTTCATAATTGCAGATACCTCTATGAGATTTACTTAATTGCCAAAACCGTTGATACGCGCCTATGTTCAATTGGAAGTTTTACTCATAATTACTTTCTAGGTCTCTGCTGTAGCCCTATAAATAAGCGGGTAGGCTGAACCAGTTTCATAACTTGTTTTTAAGACTGAAGCTATCCAGGTTCTATCGGTACGAGTTCTCAAAAGATTATAGCCCACATTATATCTAAAAATCGCATAGAGGAACACAGTAGAAGATCTGGTAAGAGTTTCAACTCAAATTCAAATCGTAGTTAAAGATTCGATCGGTAAAAAGATATTCTTCTAAATTAACTTCGGATGCAAAGGTTTTATTTTGATCGTTCGTCGTCACAGTTTTATCTGGAATCCGTTTTGGCGTTTTCCCCTCGAGTTAATTTTTTTTCCAGAAAATCGTTTGAAAAAATAAAGATTTTGACAGTTTTGCCTCTAACAATTGGTATTAGAGCAATTTTATTTTATGTTTACGGTTATCGGGACCGTGTAGTTTTAGAATTGTTGCAATTTTATTTTGCAGGCGTTTTAATCCCGATTTTATGATCATCATTTAATTTTCATGTTTGATTGAATGGTAAAAATGATAATTATTTTTTTTTAATCACGGGAGTTGACCGTGATAGATTGAATATGAACCTTTGGGACATAGAATCGATGTAATAGCTTGTTTCTATTTTTAAAATATTTGTTTCGATAATTTAAGAATAGGTTGAACATATCTAAGAACATAAAAAATGGAGGGGGTGTAGACACCCTAATTTGACCCCGCCCAATCTTAGGTGAAGTCGATGATGAAAACAGGTAGAATAATGCTTCAGTTCGATCCTCGAAAAGTGATCCAAGCTCGGTATTTGAACTCGAAACTTTCAAATCAATGAAATTTTATCAAACAATTGAAACTTGCTACCCAAGTAAGGCGACCTCCATGTTCATTGTAGCGACCGCCAATAGAACCTCTTGGAAACCCTAGCCAAAAGTGGCGACTACCTTCTCCAACATGGCGACTGCCAACTCATGACCTGGCAACCGCCAACTTCAAAAACCCTAAAGTGTCCCAAAACTTATCAGCATCTCATTGGTTGAAGAATTCTATAAATACCGTATTCCCTGGTACGTTTTCAAGAGAGAATTTGAGTGAGAGATTTGGAGAGAGAAGCTCTACCGAGTCGCCGAGCAATCCGAGTCCCGACGTCGAAGCCCTGCCGAAATACCGAGACTCGAACCTCCGACACCTACATTGAAGCCTTGCTTGGTTCACCACCCGAGGATTTGACTGTTGAAGCACATTCCCGACTTGAGAATTCCCTAGCAATCTAGGTACCTCGTTTGGATCCCCGATCCTTCTAACTCCACTCCCTCTCTTCTGGAGTGATTAGATTAAATTCGATCTTAATTTGCATATTCATGTCATTTACCTAGTTAATCTTGTTTTGTTTCATGTAATTTGGTTACCCCTTTTACTTCCTTAGTTGTTAATTTCCTCACATTTTACACTTAGCACATTGTCATTCTTATTTTTATTTATTAATTAATGCCAACATTCTTTTAACAATTACAACTTATTAATTATTATAATTAAGGTACTTACATTATATGAATGTAATTGTCAATATTACATTCATACCTTCAAATTTAATAGTTATGCTTATTTCATTTTATTTATTTCTTTCTTTTATAATTAGTTTAAAGTTCATCTTTTAATTCTTTATTTCATTTCTTTAATGTTCTTTTGTTTTTAGCATTAATATAATGTCAATTTTTTGGCATTTATATTTCCATTTTTTTCCTCATAGAATAGTTTCTTTTTCTTTTTCTTCTAATGTAGTTTTAATTTTTTTTCTTTTTTTAAATCCCCTTTTCTTTTCTTTAATAACAATGTTCCATTTTATTTTTCTTTAGCTTAATGTTTTTTTTCTAACTTTTATTTTCTATCTTTTTTTTTTAATGTTAATGTAGTTGTCTTTGCTAGCATTTTATTTTCTTGCCTTTTTCTTCTCTTTTATCACTAGCTTTAAATTTTCTTATAATATATATATATTTCTTTTAGTATTAACTTAATTAGTATTTCTTTTATTTTAATGTTAGTATTTAGTATAAAACACTATTTTTTTCTTCTTTTTTCCATAACTTTACTTTCTTTTCATAACACTTATTTTTTTTTTCATGTTATTAAACCAAAAAAATCATAAAAAGTCTTTTAAGTTACATTAGCTTTAGTGTAATTTTCTTCTTTTTTCTTTTTTTTCTTTTTTATTTTTATTTCCTTTTGTTTCTTTTAAAGTATGAAATGTAAATAACATTTTCTAACTTTTTTTTATATTTTAGCATAATTTTTCTTTTGTAAAATTTTTTTCCTTTAAATCTTTAAACCATTTCCTTTTTTTTGTTATGAAATTCTTATTTTAAATCTATTTGTTAAGTAAGATCTTTTTTAATGTCAAATTTTCTCTCTTATACACATTTTATTTCATATTTAGCATTTCTTTTTCATGTTAATGTCAATCTAGTTAATCTTGATAACATGCATATTTTGATTACTTTCGTAAAAATATTTTGTCTGTAAAATAATTTAACTTATTTTTGTAACAAATTCATGTTTAGGTAATTCTTTTTTTGTCTTAGCAATTTCTAGCATGTTTGTATTCTTTTGCTTAAATCATGATAGTTTAGTTTATTTTGATAATATTGCATGGAGGAGTGTTCCATGTATCCTTTTAATTAAAAATTATATATCTTAGGACTTAGAATTTTATCCCTTTATTGTTCCAATTTGGAATGCTATATATATATGTTATGTATTTTTTATATTTGATTTTGGATGTTCCCACTTTGCCTCAACTATTTTTTATTTGCATGCATTTGAGAAATTCTATTAAATAACCAATAATGATTAGTAAATGCCATTTTTTCAAACATCTTTAAAAAAATATTTTCAAAGATGTTTTCTCTTATTTGTACCTTAGCTTCCGAACCATTTTTCTTTAGTTAAACGCTTTTAAGATCAGCAGCCATTTTAGTTTTTCTTAATTGTTATAAAAAACTAAGTGGCGACTCCATTTTCAACAAAAAAAAGTTTTTAAAATTTAGTTTTCAAGGTGTTAAAAATATTTTTCAAATATCATTGAATTTTTTTAATTGTTATCATTTTTCAAAAACCTCAAAATCCCAACGCCACAGGGGGTTTCAGCCGATGGTTTGAGTTTTTACGAGCCACAAATCGTGGTAAGTTTTTTTAATGGTTTTAAACGATTTTTTTCAGTGAGTTTTTTTATAGTATTTATGAATAAAAAATAAGTAAAAAATACTGAGAAAAAATTACCAAAACAGCCCGATTCCAGCTGCTTTGTCGGCTATGATTTTTATGATTTTTGGGGCCATTTTTAGAATTATTTTTTGGATAGTATTTTAAATATAAAATAGCAGTAAAACATTCATTAAAATAATCTCAAAACTTTTTTTAAAAATGGACTAAAATAACAACCCAAATAGGTGGCAAACATGCCGGCAGCTATAGTGGCTTCCAGGCAGTTTTTTTGATAGTTTTTAGGCTATTTTTGAACACTTTTTTGATAAATTTTTTTACTTTTCAATAGCTTTTTAATGGTATAAAGTACGTCGAAAACGGAATTTGGGAAGAGGTAAAAAAAAAGCCTCGAAAAGTTGGCGGTGCACAAGAGCGGCGACAGTCTGCTCCAGGCAATTTTTTGACATTTGTTCGAGCTGTTTTCGTGTAGATTTTTTCATAGAAAAATAATATTCTTTGAGAGCATTCTTTCGGTATAAAGTACGTCAAAACGGAGTTCAAAAAGAGGTCGAAAAAACCTCAAAAAGTTGACAATTTCAAGCAGCGGCGCTGTGGTGCAGCAGCAGCAGTTTTAGGCTAATTTTTTAGCCTTTTTGAAGCAATTTTTTAGAATTTTTTTTGATAGAAAAGTCTCATATTTTGAGAGATTTCCAATGGTATAAAACTCGTAAAAAATGGAGTTTAGATGAGGTGGCAGGAGCCACCTAAAAGCGGTGGCAAGGGCGGCGCCGGTGGTGGCCAACGATTTCTCTCTCTTGGGGCTTTTTATGTTGATTTTTTGATAGATACGGGACTGATTTGATATATATTGATATATCAGATAGTATCAGAAAAGTCTGATGCAATCAGGATACAGGAATCAGAGATAAAATAGAATTATTACAGTTTATCCTCTTTAGGAGATTGAAACGTTTCAGCGTTTCACTTAGATCATAAAACCAAGATATATCATATCATGTTTATATA
>JAOTRH010212486.1:0-10833 GCA_034768845.1 Heliamphora exappendiculata | reverse complement strand
TTCAGTCAGGACCTTTAGTGGAATAAGTTCTGGTTCGTGCGAGAAAGGATCTAACTCGGGGATAGAGTTAGGGATATTCAATTTTATCGTACGGTTAGCCCGAGTCCTATACTTCCTCGTGATCCCTCACGTAGCCCTTCATACGCACGGATATTTTTTCTATCAGTTTCGGTAATTATTTAATTTAATTTGAATATCGATTTTGCCGCTGGGAACATTCAGGGATTAAGTTAAATGGTGGAGGGCAGTATTAAAATTTGGCACACCTAGAGATCACTCCCTTGGTGGCCGACCCTAATCGGGGATAGGAGGTTATTTTATGGAAAAATATATATCCTCCTTGGTTTTAGGAAAGAGAGATATAGTTTCCAAGGATATCTCAAGTGATATATTAAAATATATCACAAGGATCCAAAAACTAACCTAATTCCTAGCCCTAGCCGCCGCCCCCTTTACTCTCTCATTGTGAATTCATTTTTTCTTTGAGAGAGAGATGTGAGATAGAAACCAAAAGGAGAAAAACACGAATATCCGGATCGGTGCCCACTCGCTGGGATCATCGTGTGCATCGGGATATACGTGAGAAGATCATTGTGTCGTCTCGGATCGCTGTTCTGCATCAAAGAAACTTGTTCAAGTTTCTTGAAGGTTTATTTAATCATAACATATCAGTTTATTGTTATTGTTTTTCATGAAAAATGCATGCGCCATTTTTTACGGTCACGGTGCCGGTTCTTAATTTTTTTTTTCGCATTCCAATATGCCATTACTAAACCTGCGGGTCGAGGGTAATGGAGGAGAGTCTATAGTTGTTACCTTTTTCGATATGGCAGAGTTGGTACATAGGATTTCATGTTACCGTGTTGTCCTCGGCTGTGTGACTCTACTGGAGGAAAACTGTTTTACCGTTTTATTTTCCTCGATTGTGCGTTTCGAGTGAAAAAATAATATTTTGATTCCGGTTGTATGATCCGGGAGAACAATGATCATGTTTTGACTACTGTTTTATTTACAATTTTTCCTTAACTGTGGCATGATATTTGTTAGGATGATATGCATAGTTTGAAGGATGAAAAAATGTGGGGTTTTATAAGATAAAACCTTTTTGAGACTCGTGAGAGTCTGACGAAAAACTTGATGGTTTTTGAGAGAAAAACCTTTTTGGCTCCCGTGGTTGATTCCGTGTGTGTATAATTGCATAGCTCATTTTTCAGTTTTATTGTCTATGTTCTATTGGACTTCGGCTCACGGTATGGGATATTACTGTAAAACCTTTTTTAGGCAAGCGTGATCCTATAGGTTGACCCGGCGGTGCTCGGAGGTGGCTGATGACAAGACGTCTGTTTTGTCTCGATAGGTAACTTATACCTGTTGTATATGTTTCATGTTATTTGTAACATGTTATAAATCGTGTACTATGATTATAGATGTATGCATGTTTTAATGCTTTCGAGAGAACCTTGAGTTGGTTGTTGTTTTTCGTAGTTTCATATTACATTTTTCGTTGTTGGGATCAACGATTTACAAACGGAATTTTCAAATGATTTTTGCTTCACATAAACCTTTGTACTTCGAGATAGGTTTTGGAATGGCCTAAGTTTCTTTTAAAACGAAAATTTTTTCTTATTCAAACACGTATTTTGTTTTTTTAAAGGCTTAACTTATGAGACTGTAACTGTAGTCTTTTGGATACTCTTTTAAATCAATAAACTCTCGATAGTACATTTTTACAAAGGTTTTTCCCTCGTTGGTCTTCTGGTTTTAAATTCCTTTTGTTTGAGCGGTTTGGTGGTTGTTCGTGGCTTTTTGCATGACTCGGAGTTTGGGGAGTGACAGCATTAGTTGCAATGCCTAGTTTGAAGGATAAAAACATGGATTTTATGAAATAAAATCTTTTTGGGAGACTTGTGCAGTCTGATGGGAAAATTTGGGGTTTATGGAAAACCATTTTGGGTTCGGTGGTTGAGTTTAACTCCCACCCTATATGATTGCATATTTCCTGCTTTACAGTTTTATAGTCTGTTTCTATTGGGCTTCGGCTCACGGGTGAGAATTTTTGTAAAACCATTTTCAGGTGATGATATGCATGAGGAGTAGCTCTGGTGGTGCCTGCGGTGGAGGAAGACTTTTATAGTTTTTTCTTTTTGGTATGCCTGTTCTTGTAGGCAGGTTTTGTACGCCATAAGGCGATATATCGTATGCATGTTGGATCTATATGTTATTTATTTATGAGAGATCCTTTTGTTGGGTGTACCATTGGTTTCAACAGGCGGGTTTAAATGTATAAAAACCTTTATTTTTCATAAAATTAGTGTTTGGTGAATTTTTACGTGACCCCAGATTTTAGGGCGTGACAACTTGGTATCAAAGCTCTAGGTTCGAATACCTATGAGCCATGGGAAGAGGATGCATCACCTTGTGAGGTTGTGTGTGTGCTTGGTTGCATGTTGATGTTGTGTATATGTGAGTATGGAGGTTGGACCTTGGGATTGATTCGTCATGTGTATGGATTAACAAACTTGAGAGCCAAGTTAGAAACGCGTTTCGTGGACGTGATTTCTAGCAAGGAATCTAAGTGGGTTGTCCAAAGTGACGTGTCATTCTTGTCCCTTCTCCCTCGGTATCAGTGTGGTGTCTGCATGATCCTTATGGCTATGTGTCAGCATGATTATGTGGTATGCGTTAGGAATAACATGGTAGATCGACCTTAGATTGTCGTGTTTCATGTTTTCTTTCTTTATAAGCTGTACACCCTTTAGAGACGGCGAGACTGTGGTTTGGGTTTGGTTATGTGTGACTCAGTTGTTCTCAGTTGCAGAGGTACGGTATGGGTTAAGCGTCGACCGCTTGGGATGTTGTGGAACTCCTCAGTGAGTTGGGTTTAGCCGTGTGAGGTTGGCTTCGATTGGAAAACTATTGAGGGTTTGAGTAGAGTTTTGTTCAGGTATAGTCGAAGCTTGGTTGATGGCTTTGGCTTGGGTAGCTGGCTTCGCTTAAGAGTAAGTTACCCAAAGTTGTAAGGATAGCCCTTTGGTGCACGTGGTTTCGGCCGTGTGATGGATTAGGTACGTCGTGAGCCATGCTATGTCATGAGCCGTGTACTCAAGATGAAGTATGGACAGGAACATAGTGGACGGAAGCGTAGTAATCCTTGGCCGGGTGTATGTAGAGATAGCAGAACATGAGTGGTTCTGGAGATATC
This sequence comes from Heliamphora exappendiculata, assembly GCA_034768845.1. Lineage (NCBI taxonomy): Eukaryota > Viridiplantae > Streptophyta > Magnoliopsida > Ericales > Sarraceniaceae > Heliamphora > Heliamphora exappendiculata. The sequence continues at coordinate 7,631 of JAOTRH010212486.1, read as the reverse complement.
CCCTGGTAGTCAGAATGTTGATGGTAGTCAGCAGGATGATGACGGTAGCCAGAGTAGCATATGAGGGTGTTGTTGGTAGTCAGAGTAGTTCTGATGACCTTGGACGTTGTATATCTCTTTAACGTTTTGAGCATTGAGTTTCGAGTGCGTGAGCACTAGGATATGGGAATGAGTCTGAGTTGTAGATATGCTGGGAAGAGTATGTGTTGCGACCGTGTTGGAACGTGTAAGGGTTCCTACGACGAGTATTAATTTTATAGAATTCCTACGAGAATGTAGATCAGTGGTTTGATCGTTATCCTGGTGTTCAAGTGTGTGAATAAGATCCGAGCGTTGAGTGTTTGGTGTAGCTGATGATATGAGTATTGTGATCAGAATTGACGGCAGCTGTGTGATTGTAGTCGTTGTGGCCTTGAGGTACGACTTTTAGAGTTCTTTAGAGGCTAAGTGTTGAGGAGTATTGGCAGTACGTCGAGGTTAGGTCATGGTTTCTTGTTGGCCCTTTTCTTTCTTTTGGATGGAAGGAGAGAGAGAGAGTTCTTGTAGACGATTGTCTGGTGCGTGTTGTTTGCGAGTTGTTTCATCTCGGGTGGACAGAGATGCCAGGTTTTGATTGGTTCAGGTTTTGGTTGTGTCCTGAGACTGTGAAATCTCAGTAGATTTGTATCCGTGTTATGACCCTTGGAGTTGTGACTCGGGGATGTGTATCGCCAGGATTGGGTGATTGGAAGACGGGTTCTTCATGCTTTTTGGGTGTTAAACATCTGTGTGTGTGACTTAGGATCTGATTGCTCCCGCGGTTAAAGACCGTAAAGAGTATGTATAAGTGTGGTACATCTGATAGGTTGTGGAAACCTAATCAGTATGGTTTCAATGGATGGTTGAACCAGTAAGGTTGTGTTCCCTGTGAGGTCGAGTTGTTAGACTAGGGATGTTAGTTGATAAGGGCGTCGGTGTCGATACACGGAGTTCCTTTGCAGTGATCAGTTGAAGATCGTTGACCGTTGTGGGTGTGTATGGTTGTGCTTCTAGCTTATGGTAGAGCGAGAATTTTGTTGGAACAGTGCGGCTGTGATATACGTATGGTGGATTTCTGGTAGACTTTTGTAAGTCTGACCTTTTGCTCTGTTTGAGGACTTGAAACTGCGTAGAGTTCTTGGAGTCGAGGAGTGGCTATCGACTATGGTAAATGTTGTGCTTTGGCATAACAGTTGTTTGTATGGATGGTAGTCCCGAAAGTATGATGTTGGAGAAGTCATGGTTGGTTACTTGACGGACGAGTCTGGGGATTTAACAGGTTGATGTATGTCTTCTGTGTTGGAGTCGATGTCGGATAATGATCATCATGTTCGCTTTTTCGGACGACCGTCATCATGTTTACCTTGTCAGATGACCGTCATCGTGTTTGCTTTGACAGGCGACAGAGATCGTGTTTGATTTGAGGTTGGTCTGTAGCCTTGGTATTAGTGATCTGATGGCGAGACGCTAAGTTGTGTAGTAATGTGCAGTGACGTGCTATTGCATGGGAGTAATTTGGTTGATATAGGTTGTTGGATACCTATGAGATGTTCTGTTTACGTGACAACTTGGTATCAACACAATTTGGTCGAGTGACTCGTTGGAGTCAGGTGACTCACTGGAGTCATGTGACCTTGTGGCTGTGATGGTAGGTCGGTTTTCGGTTGTGTGGGACCTTATCTAGGACAATGGTGTACCACCTGATGTTCCTCCTGGGTAAGAATTCTAGCTTGTGATGAAAGATCATATTAGGAATGACGGTTAAAGGGTTTGATGAGATGTGTTCTTTGATGTCCAGGTGAGTAAGTAAGCTTCTCTCTGGAGTTGAGCGTTGTGTTGTTGCCCGTGGATCGGCATCATGACAGCTTCAATGATGAAGATGTTGGCGTCGACATGGTGATGACAGTAGTATCAGTGGAACTTGCCCGTGCGAGCAGTCGGTATGGAGATTGAATCTTCTAGTCGTGTTTTCCTTGTGTGACGATAGGTTTGGGATTTTAGTTGTTGAGGCATTTCTACTGTTGTGCAGTATTGCTAGGTTTGCATCATAGATGTTGATAGTTATGGGACAGTGTTTGGCTTGAGTTGCAGTGTTGTTGTAGTGTTGCTGCGTGTTGAATTTCGGGGACAAAATTCTTTTAAGAGGGGGAGAGTTGTGAGACCCTGACCCATTTTCATTTTTGAAAATGATTTCAGTGTTCACGGGAGTAGGAATTAAAGTATGATCTTGCTTCCTTGGTTCAAGTTTTCACCCAGCGATGACCGCTCGAGCAGTGGGTGTGCGCTCGAGCGAGGTGGAGCCAGAGAGTGGTTTTGTGTGGTGACCGCTCGAGCGGTGCTTGGGCGCTCGAGCGGTGGAGGCCTGGTGCGAGATTCTATAAAAATGTGATTTTGACGCATGTTCGAGTTTAGAGAATTTGCGGGGTTGGTCCCGGGGGCTGCGGGAAGTTGCGCTACAAATTACAAAAATTTAAAAAAAAAAAGATATTTTGGAGGCCTATAAATATCTGGAGTTAGATATTTTTAAAACTTAACTCATAAGTTTCTTCCTTTTTCTCTCTGCTTTCTCTCTAACTTCTCAGGGACCCGGGGTTTGATTTTCGACTATCAGACAACAGATCCTTAGTATCGGCATCGTAGTTTACGCTTTCATTAGGATAAAATTTTATTTTGACAAAGTTTGTTTTTGCACGTGGATCGAAACGTCGAGCTTTTAGCTCAACGAGGTAGAACTCTAAACTCTACTGCTGTTAAATGGTACTACATGCAATTATTGGTATTTTAACCGGTTAAAAATGCATGAAAAGGTGGCTTAGGTTTTGAATAAATCGGGTTTTGGTTTTAAAGGGAGTTTTGTGTTGTTTTGGTTGGATGGAATCGGGTTTTAAGTGTTTTTTGCTGAGGTCTCATGGTAGTTTTGGGCTTGTGTATGTTCGAGAAGGTGGAAAGAGAGTTTGGTTGCTTCGATTTTGAGTTTGAATGGTTGTTGGATGGTTATGAGGTGGTTGGAGGCTTGAAATTTGCCAAACAGATTAGGTTCTAGCGTTGGACCGCTTGAGGGACCGCTCAAGCGGTCTAGGGGGCGGTCTTGGGAAGTTCTCGGGTTGCCTGACCGCTGGACAGACCGTTCGAGCGGTCGAGCCCGCGGTCTATTTTCGCTGGTTTAAAATTTGTTTTTAAAATCGATGTATCTCCCTCATACGGACTCAAAATTGGGTCGTTTTTGTGTTTAAATTGAAGCTCCGGAAGTCCTCTTTCCAATGGCACCTCTCTCACCTTAAAATTATTTTTGTAGAAAAAGTTATGACCAAAAGAGTGAAGGTATGTCAAGATTTTCAAACCGCTTTTCATATGTTTTTGGCCAAATGTTTGGGGAAGGTCCTCTTTCATCATTTGTGGAACTTTTTATGAAATCTCTTGTTCCTTGGGAGTTGTTGTGGGTGTTTCATGTGACCCGGGTGTCGGTACGTGATAGTGACGGTTGGCCAGTTATGCTACATGCCGTTGTATGCTTTTTTCCCGGTTGAAATGCTTATGTATCATGTTTTGTATTCAAACCTTGTTTGCTTGGATAAAAGCATGCTTTTTTTTCGCTTTTCTTAGTTTATTACTTGATATTGAACTTGTGGGTATTGGGTTATCAAAGGGTGTTCTTGAAAATGGTGGAAGTGGTAGTTGTATGAAAAATCTCAATATTTTTATGTTTTGGAGGTTTGGAGCTAACCCTTGGGGTTGAGTCTCAGGTTTTTAAACATTTTGTTAGAAACGGAAAAAAATATTTTGAAAATATTTTGAAAATATTTTTCTTGATCTCCATGGTTCATGGATTAGATATCTTGTTTATACACATGTTGTATAACTGTTGTTCTGGAAAATAATTTAGAAAGGTTTTGTTGATCTCCATGTTGATGGATGGATCTATATATACATGTATAATGTATATTTGTGAAATATTTTCGTAGTCGATCTACGGTTCAGTTTTTGGATGATTATCTAGATGTACCGGAATGACGTGTATTTGGCACGAGTTTCTCTCGGTGTAAGTCCAAAAATGTGCGCAGAGTAAGTACTCAGGTCCTTCGGGTTAGTCCCCGTAAATTGAGACGGCTGGGTACTCAGTTCCCTCGGGTTGTCGCCCGTAAATTAAGTGGTTACGTCGTGGTGCTCCGTATAGAACCTGTGTGTATCTAACCGGTCCCATGATGTATGGGGATTAGATACTGGATAGGAGTCTATAGTTGCTACCTCTGTCTCCTTATGATAGAGTCGGTACATAGGATCATATTCATGTTTTCCACGATGGTACATTCCGCGAGGGAACAATGTTTTGATTACTGTTTTTCGTTTTGGGAGACTTGTGCAGTGTGATCGGAAAACTTGGGGTTTGTGAAAAACCGTTTTAGGTTCGGTGGTTGAGTTTAGCTCCCACCCTATATGATTGCATATTTTTTGCTTTACAGCTTTATAATCTGTTTCTATTGGGCTTCGGCTCACGGGTGGAATTTTCTGTAAAACTATTTTCAGGTGATGATATGCATGAGGAGTAGCTCTGGTGGTGCCCGCAGTGGCGGAAGACTTTTATAGTTTTTTCTTTTTGGTATGCATGTTCCTGTAGGCAGATTTTGTTCGTCATAAGGCGATATATCGTATGTATGTTGGATCTATATGTTATTTATTTATGAGAGATCCTTTTGTTCGGTGTACCATTGGTTTCAACAGGCGGGTTTGAATATATGAAAATCTAAATTTTTCATAAAATTAGTGTTTCGTGAATTTTCACGTGACCCTGGGTTTTGGGGCGTGACAGATACCACGGAGATTTTGAGTCGACATCGAAGTTTCAGTAGCTATTTTGACAAAATAGGTCAACACTAATAATGATATAAGTCGACATCAAAATCTCATGAGTCGACACCACTGTTTCATAAAGTTGATGAAATGCATGAGGTCGACACCAAATATTTCATGACTCAACTCCATTGTGTGGGTGAGGTAAATGCAGAAATTAGGTCGACACCAACGAAGAACTAAGTCGACACAATCTCTTGAAGAACCAATCCCTAAATATTTTGTGTCGACACAAAAGGACTTTGAGTCGATACCTGCGATGCATTTCAAACATCACGCTGGTTCTAACGTTAGGTTTTGCAGAGTATTAATTGCCTCTACCAACCCACAAACGATCATTTACTTCAGATAACTATATAAGGAGTAATTTTTTAGAGTTTTAAATCTCTGGACATTGTTCTATTACTTGAATTTAAAGCTCAAAATCTTCAAGAAGTGTTAACTGCTCATTTACTCCTCTAATCATTTGTAAAAAGTGTTAGCTAGTGAATCTTTGATCATCTCACATTTATTGTAATAGAGGGTGAGTCGCCTTTGATCCTTTAAGAGAGTGATTAAACTTCTTAAAGAAGAGCTCAAGAGAGTTTAGAAGAAATAGAGACTATTTTGTAAGAACTTCTTGAGGCTGTAAAAGGCTTTTGAATGCGCCTGTGAAGCATTCGATCCTAGTGGATATTCTCAAGGAGAGTCTTAAAGAAGTGGACGTAGGTTTGAATGAAGCTGAACTACTATAACTCTTGGTGTCTGGTTCAATTTCTCTCTTCCTAACCTCTTTAGTTTGCTTATTGTCATATATATTGCTATATTTGTTTGTGAAATTTAAAAGTTTTGAAAGAGGTTTTTAAAATTATTATTATTATTTTAAAACCCAATTCACCCCCTCTTGGGTTGCCTGGACTAACAATTGGTACCAGATTTTGGGCTCTTGTTTTGACTTAATCGGCGAAGAGTACTTATGACAACCACCAGTATTAGACCTATTTAGTCTGAAGGTCAGTCCACCAACAAACCCCCTTTATTCAATAGAATAAATTATAATTATTGGAAGGCTAGAATGATAATCTACATTCAAATCGTAGACTATGACCTTTGGAGGGTTATTATAAATGGACCCAAAAGACTTACCAAGACTGTTGAAAGGGCAACTGTTCCTAAACTTGAGAGTGAATAGACTGAGATTAATATAAGAGAGAAACAAAAAAAATGCTAAGGCTATGAACCTTCAATATTGCTCTCTTGACCCAAATGAGTTCAACAGGATCTCCATTGTGACATTGCCAATGAGATTTAGGACAGACTTGAGGTTACCCATGAGGGAACCAACCAAGTCAAAGAATCTAAAATAAGCATGCTTGTTCATAATTATGAATTGTTTAAAATGAAGTATAATGAAACTATTTCTCAAATGTTCACTAGATTCACCGATATCATTAATTGATTAAAATCTCTTGACAAGATTTATTCTAATGTAGAGATGGTGAGAAAAATTCTAAGATGCATATCTAAAAGTCAGGAAGCTAAGGTGACTGCTATTCAAGAAGCAAAGGATCTCACCACACTAAGCTTAGAGGAGCTTCTTAGTTCACTAATGACTCATGAGATGAGTATTAAGATGGATGATGAAGATGACAGCAAAAAGAAGAAAGGAATAGCTTTCAAATCTTCCATACTTGATGATGAATCTGATGAAGACCCCACAAGTGATGAAAATGAAGATCTAGTCCTCATCACAAGAAAGTTCAAAAGGCTTCTTATAAATAAGAAACAAGGAGGAAGAAGATTCTTCAAGAAAGATGGACACAAAAGTGAGCCCAACAAGTTCAAGGGAGAATCAAACAGATTCAAGAGTGATCACAAGAAAGATGAGATCATCTGTTTTGAATGCAAGAAGCTAGGCCATATGAAGGTGTTAGAGCCGCGCAGCGAAAAAAGTTCAATAAACGACGTCGTGATCGTAAAAAATGACATTGTGCAATTTTCATGAAAAATAATAAAATAATTTGATATTTCATGATTAAATATACCTTCAAGAAACTTGAACAAGTTTCTTTGATGCCGAACAATGATCCGAGACGACCCAACGATCTTCTCACGTATATCCCGACGCACACGACGATCCCGGCGAGTGGGCACCAGTCCCGATCGAAATCTTTTTCTTCTCTTCGGTTTCTCCTCACACTTCTCTCCCAAGAGCAAAAATGAATTGCCAAAAGGAGAGAGAGGGGGGCGACGGCTAGGGTAGGATTAGGGTTAGGGTTATCTTTATGGAGCCTCCTTTTTAGTATATGGCCATATATTAAAAAGGATATTACGTGTATATATATTCTCCTTCCAAAAAAAGATAAGAAGATATACACTTAACATAAAAATAAAACCCACCATCTCATATTAGGGCCGGCCACCTAGGGAGTAATCCCTAGGTGTGCCAAATACAAAAACTGCCCTCCAACAATATAATGTAATTCTTGAATGTCCCCGGCGAGAAAACCGGCATTGTAATTAAATCAAATAATAACTGAAATCAATAAGAAAAATATTTGTGCGTATAACTGGCTACGTGAGGGATCACGAGGAAGTATAGGACTCAGGCTAACCGTACGAGAAAATCGGATATCCCTAACTTTGTCCCTGAGTTAGATCCTTTCTCATACGAACTAGAACTTATTCCAATAAAGGTCCTGACTGAATTCCCGGCCCTAACTCAAATTATGTCTTGAGTTTCCAATTATCAAATGCACTGAATTCTCCCAACGTTTAAGATATGG
>JAOTRH010212475.1:0-10834 GCA_034768845.1 Heliamphora exappendiculata | reverse complement strand
AAGTTTAAATTATTAATAGTAATTCATAATTTTATATATATATATATATATATATATATATATATATATATATTAGATTTAATTTTTATCTCTGGTCGAGATAATATTATACTTATTTTATTTACTTATAATATTTCTTAGCGTTACATATATACAATATATAATAGATTGTACTATGCGGTGTTCTTTACTTTACCCATATGAATAATGAGCAGAGTGGATTGACTAAACATGGATAACAAGGGAAAAGAAAATACTCCAGCTCAACCAATAAAGATAAAATTTTAGCTTTTACTTCCCTTTTTCCCCATCTTTTGCTTCCTTTTCTCTCTCTCTCTCTCTCTCCATGTATTTAATTACCGTTAAATTGATTTAGATCAATCCAAATTTTATTCTTTACTTTGATTTTTGTTTTTTTGTGAATGGTATGGTTTTGATTTCAAATAATTAAGAACTATTTTTTATGATTTGATTTATATATTAAGTTTTAAAAAATCGAATGAAAATTGAATCCAACGCTATATTATATTATGCATTATAGATAAAAAAAAAACATTAAAATGCTATTTATTTTATTTTATATTTTATATTTTTTTTTATTTTTTCTCATAACATCGTAATATTATATAATTCATAAACTATTGTTAATGGCTGAAAAATAATAAAATATCATTCATAATTTATAAAAATAAAAATATCACTCCATAAGAATATGAAAAAGTGATAAAATAAATCCTAAAATAAACTAATATAGATAAAGAAAACAAAATTTTAATAAAAAATAAATAAATATATATATAATTTCTTAAAAATGGACAACAAATACTTAATTAAAAAATCACGATGCTAAATTGATATTTATTAATTCGGTTTACTTTGGTTCTATAATATAGAGTTCGATTTAAATTGATTTTATTTTTAATTTAACTAAGAGTAATACTAGGATAACCATAAATCTTGTTGTTTTATTATTTATTTTCAAATACTACACATAAAATATCATATTATATAATATTTAAATATGATTACCAAAATAATATTAAAATATAATATTAGACTATTATTGTTTAACTAAGCCTGTTTTTTGCCTGGCTTTTAAGCTAATTTTTTTGGCTTAAAAGCAAAAAAAAATCACATGATTTGGATTAGCACAAAAAATTTAATTTTTTTTCATTTTTTTCTTACAAAAAAATCATGACATCTACTTTTTTTTTTTAATAAAAAAGTTTAAAAACAACTTTAAAAAATTAGTCCAAACGCTAAATAGTGAAACATACCAAACCTAACAGGCTAATTGCTAAAAGAGGGTGTGGATTGAATGTTAGAAAAAGTGAGTTAATGTAACAGTGGTCCCGGCGGGGCTCGAACCCGCGACCTTCGGCTCATAAGACCAACGCTCTAACCAACTGAGCTACGGGACCAGCGTTTGTATGAATGGGCTTAGTTACTTAAGACCAAGGATTTTGAGTAGGCTGAATATTGTGTAGTAAATAAATAAATAAATAAATATTAACTTAAACAAATAACAAAAAATTAAGACGTGCATACTCTTAATAGGGGTTTATGTAGTAATTAAATATTATTTATTTTGAGTATTAATTAATAACAATCGTTTATAATTGTATAATTCAGGGTGATTTCTATTTTTTAAATCATTCTATTTGCTACGCAAAATACATTATTAAGGTTCAGGTGAGTGGTTTAACATAGTAGGTATTTTTTAAAATTACCCTTACCCCAAATGGTTTTAGAAAATAAAAGAAAGTTTTTAAAAAAATTCTTTTTAATATAAAGGTATAAATTTGTTATATAAATTTCATGGTATAGAAACTATTTATGAGTCATTTAAATATTACATGAAACTTTTTATACATCTTTTGTGGTACAACTTATAAAATTCTATTTTTGAAAACATGTTCAAATTCTAGGAATACGTGCTTTACGGAAGTGACTCTGGTGAGTAGGGATGTGACGACCCAAAAATTTTAAATTCATCTAGAGCGACAAATAAAATATTAGACAACAAAAAGACAAAATCTTATTCTAATATTTAAAAAAAAAAAAAAATTACAAATTTTTTTTATTACATCATTGTTCTTGCAACGAAAAATAAAAAATATCTGAAAACAAAAAATGCTAATAAAGAGTCTGGTGGCTAAGTTCATATGAACCTGGGCTCTATCTATTCTTTTATATTATCTTTTACGACGTCATCTTACACTTCATAACCTGATATTTGAATCACTAGGTTAACAAAAAACGAAGTCATGAGTTCGAATAACTCAGTAGACTCATCACAAATAAAGCATGCGTCAATAGCTAATAGCATAAACAGATAGCAACAAATAACAACATATATATTAAAATGCATCGTGATTTAATTAATTACTAATTACTGCAACTAGGATTATGTTGGAACACTTCCCAAACACATCATCATCATCATCATTATCAACATCAAATCTAATACACGAGAAGTTTCTACGGTTCCAGTCAGATGATATCCTAGAATAATAATAAGACACAACTTACGATCTGTTTTTGCTAAATAATCATCCTAGAATTACAACCGAAAATGCATTTGTGTTTACTTGATAAGTTATCTTAAAATATACACTAGCCCAGCCTACGACGGGTGTCTTCCAGGTAAGTTATTAAAAACCTAAACTCCGCTGGATATTATCAAGATTCAAACACTAGCGTAGTCTACGGCGGGTGCACTTTGATAATATTCATCATCACAACAAATCATGACATACAATTAGCTCATCGTAATTAACCCCGTTATAATTTTTAGTATGCGAAATTTATTTATGCAACTCTCTCGATGAACATTTTTCAATAGTTAAAATCATGTTAAATTCGATAATCAACCCGCGATACGAATTATGTTTTAACGAAAAAAAACAACTTAACATGCGATTATCAATAATAACATGAGATATCTAAATATGCATGAATCAATAAATAAATAATCTTATAATCAAACAAAATATGTTAAGTGTGATTTTGAATTTCGTATTTACGTAACTTTTTTTTAAAGCAACATGATCTTTCTGAAAAATGAATTTAAAATGCAAAACTTGATTGTTGGTTTAATTTTGTTTAAACGATTTAAAATACTATTTTTTTAAAATAATAATAATTTAACTTTTTCTACGAAACCCGATTAAAATTTGACTAATTGATTAATTATTTTTAATGAAATAAACCCTCTTATTATCATAAATATTCAAAAAAATCTAGCAACTATATGATTAAAGGATTTATCGAAATAATTGAATATTGAAACGACGCAAAACTAGTGATTTGGTTATTTTATTTGCAATTTTCGATTAATTGTTTACATTAAAAATAATTTTTTAATATCATAATATTCATCATACATATTAATATATAGTAACTAATTGAAACTAAAAATCAAAAGAAGTGAATAAATACTGATATGTTGTGAAACTAGTGATTTTGATTATTTTTTTCAGTTTTTTACGACGGCACGACGATGACGACTTTGATTTGAGACGAATGGTTTAACTTTTTCTTAATTCTACAAATTTATAGGCTTATTCTCCTTTCTCTTTCCATAAAAAAAATATACGAAAAACGGTTAGAGAACGAGAAGAAAACGGGATGCCGAAATAATCGAATTATAACGATTAATAAAATAAATGCAAGTTTAGATCTTACTTGTTGAAAAACGAAATCGTTGATTATGAAAAACACAATGCCGGGAGTATGCCTTTAAAAATTCACGACTATCTGACTTTGTTTAGCCCTTGATCCATGCGAAAACGCAGATTGATATCCTCTCCGAACTCCTTCCAGCGGCGCGCAAACTGTTTTGGTGTTATGGTGATTTTTTTCCTAAGCTACTGATGCGTTCCCAGCGGCGCACTGATTTCTCATTAATCACCTCCATCCCTAAATATAATTATTTTACTTATTTATTTATTAATTCTTTTGACTTCCAAAAAAATTAATGTCTTCTAAAAGTTATTTCTTTCTTAAGGAGATTATTACCTTCTAAAAAAAGTTATTATACTATTAAATTATTTATTATTATTATAATCATTATTTTTAAACTCAAACTTAATATAAGCATAAAACTTATTATAATCGTATTATTTAAACATAATTTTTTAGCTTAACTTAAAATCAAACTTACTTCGATTTATTATTATAATAAACCATCACCCATTAACCATAAATTATATACTCCACAACAAAATAATTAATTTCTATTTATTATTATTTATTAAATATTATTTGATAAAAAAATCTCAAAAACTCGAGTCATTACAAGGGAAAAAGTCACGATCTCGTTCCGTGGTGTCTCTAGTACTTAACAGTTTTAAGAAAAATACTTGGTATTTCGGGTGACTCTAAACTGATTCGTCTTAGAGAAAAGACTCAAGCGCCATCCTGTAGTGACTCTAAATACGATGTTTGATCTAACAGGTCAAGGATGTCCCGAATTTTTATATGCGGCACTGTTATTTATTTTATTTATGATTATCACAAATTATAAATAATCATATTATTATCATTACTGTGGTATTTATTATTATGATGAAACTTGATATATTGATTACTCATAATTGGTTTTGAAAATTAGGTGAATTTGTTTACAAACAGTATTTAATGGAAAAATATGAATTTGATGGAATTTTTTTTTATATTATCATGTGATTTTATAATACATTGTATGTCATGATTATGTTTCAGTTATGGATACTTTAAACATCCCGTTTAAAACTGTATTCTACTATTTATACTTGTCATTCACCGAGCCATCAGCTGATATTATTTTTAACATTTTTAGGTGATTAGTCAAGATTGCTAGTAGTGGACTATGTGGTATCTTGAGACCAAACTTTGTAATCTCTTCGGAGTTTATTTATTTTCTCATTTTACTTTTGATTCGTATAATTTATTTGGTTAGTTAACTGTTAGTTAACTTATGCATGGTGCGCTGCTTGTGACTCATATAATTTTTAGTGGGCTATTTATGACCCATATGACTTTGTTTTGAATTATATTTTTTATTTATTCAATTTTAGCATATGTCAGAGTTTCAAGTAGATACATTGATTTTTTCTTTTGATCGGTAGGCTTATGTGGCCTGTTGGGTTAAGGCCCATAGTTCACGGCCGATTATGTCTCTGAATTGCATGAAAGCAATGGTATCATTGTACAAATAGTATGTATATTTCATTAGGTACTATAAAACACGTTATTTGGCTTTAAAAGATAGCAAACATATTTTTTGTTGTCAAAATTAACTTATTTTTTATTGACTTTTAATTTTTAACGGTTCAAACACTAAAAAATTAATAAAATATTTTTGGTGCAAAACAAATGGAGTTTAATAATAAAAAAAAAGATTGGTAATTCCTCCAAAGTGAAAAAGGGATCTTATAAGTAGATACTTTGGATGGCGTCTTCCATATATCTTGTACCACCTAACAAGATCTTAGCATCTTATAATGACAAGACTGATGGTGTCATTGGTGGCCTGGCCCCTTAAAAGACAATTTTGTTATTATCTTTAGAGTGAATGAGTTTGGGATGGTTTGTTGTGGGTAAGGTGGGGGCCCAATGGAAAGGCAAATCCATTGGTCACAGAATAGCAAAAGAATTGATAATAATACATATGATGGTTGAAGTCACTTTGAACCTGATCTCAACTTGATTTCATCCCCAATTGCCTTTGCTCATTGGGATTCAATCCTTTCTATGATTGAAGACATAGTGCCCATTGTTCTTCCTTTGTTTTTTTTTTCGTTTAAATTTTGTTTTCTTGAGGTGGAGGGGACCAATGGCATGGAATATTGGACAATCCCTGTCATGAGCAACAACAGATTGTGATTTTTTTTATATATATTGCAGAAGAGTTTGTTGCCTTGATTGAAATATGAAAGTTGGGTTGGTGAAGAAACTTACTTGTCCTTTCAATTACATGTGCAAAGATGATTAAATCAAAGCAAGCTGGATTGATCTTTTTCTAGTGCCTTTTTATCTTATCTTTTGCCAAAAAGAGAAAAAAAGGTGAACAAGATCTTAAGAAATTGCAACTTATGTAGAAACATTCATAGTGGGATTTACTGCAGCATAATTGCTACAAGGGTGTAGAGTTCTTACCAAATTAGTTAAAAGAAGAGTGAGAATTTGTAGTTAGCTAGGTTGATTTATATATATAATCTTAACCAATTTTAAGATAGTAGATAAATTTTTTCCTTTGTGTTAGATTTATTTTATAGGTTGTCAAAGTAAACTGAATACATTGCCAACCGAGAGACTTTCGTTCGTAAAATAAGTCTATTTACCAAAAGTAGGAGTCACCCTAATTTTTGTTTTTCTCTCTATGAACACTAGAGCTAACTTAGGCGTTAGAATCTCTTCTTCCAGTCAAAGACTGAGGATTTGTTTTGTAGAATTTTGGTGAACAGAGCACAGAGTTTGTGATCATTTTTCTCGTCGGACAATTTCGTTCAACTCAACAAAATAAATATAATTTACGGATCATCCACGTACATTTGGCGCTATTGTTGAAACGACAAAGTTAAATGAAAACACAAAACCTGTGGCCGGATGTTGAATCAAGTTCTTCTCTCAACAAAGTTAAATGAAAACACAAAACCTGTGGCCGGATGTTGAATCAAACTCTTCTGGGTGGTTGCTCAGTTTCAAACGAAAAACTCTCAAGACGTTTTAGGAAAGTGATTCCTATCTCTTTATTATACGGCTTTTTATCTCCACACAAACAAATAAACTTTTTGCAGAGCTCAATTTATTTTCGAGGAAAATAACTTTGTATGGGAAGTTCAAATTAGAAGAGTAAGATAAAAGATGAGTTTGAAACTTTTGCTGCAACTGGCGGTGGAACCAGATGAGAAAATCATTCTTTGGAGTTTTATTTTCTCTCTCTACAAACCAGATGCGAAAATTGAAGTTTTTTGAGAAAATCTCTGTAAAAAGTCATGGGTTAGCAAAGAATCAAGATGAATTAGTGGTTTGTTGACTTTGGGTCGAACAATTAAACTGAAAAACCAAAGAGAAAAATGCAAAGCAAAATCTTTTCACCCTTTTGAAAAGATGTATCATAACCCACTATGTTAGGACCTACGAATAGCCTTTTTTTTCGCTCTTCCTATTTTGATGATTAAGCTCAGCAGAACTGATAAAGGAAAAAAAGAGGTCAATGACTCACTCTCTCTCTCTAAAAAAGGAGGGAAATGTGAGAAATTGGGACAGCTCTCTCTTTACTTATTTTTGTTTCTGTTGAAAACATGAGGAGTTGTGTTGAGCTCTCCCAAGTCGGAGAGTGACGCTGAGGAAATTAGCAACTTGGCAAAAATGGATTGGGGGTATTCTCTCTCTATAGCATGTTTTAATTCTCGAATAGCAACAGTAGCTTGCCAAAGCCCCACTGCTCGACGTCATAATTCTGAGCAGCCATAGCTCGACTTTAACTCGTCTGTTCAGCAGACGATCGGCCTAGCTTGACATTCGATTAACACATCTTGACAGCATGCCCCAACGAATTCTCTCCCGCTGAAGATGTATCCTCTCCCTGGGCTGAAGCTAATTTGCCTGCTTGGCACCACGACGGCTGTCTCGGCCATACATGCTCGGCATCTCGGCACTATATAGTGAACTCGGATTGCATTTTGAATTCAGCGCAACCAGGATCAAAGACCCAATTCACTGTATATCAACGAGGAACAATCGAGTTAAGCACGACATTTCGACATCTCGGTGGTGTTTTACATCTTGGCACTGACTCTCAATTTCACTTGGTTGGCGTCCTGGGTTTCCCATGGTTGGTCTTCCTTTGGCTGGGCTTTTCTCCTCTCCCATTCCATCCTCTCAACTGGGTCTTTCCAACTCAACAAATGTAGCTCAGCACCAACACAACTAGGTCCTCGGCTTGGTTCACAGCGGTATTTTGCTTGGACTCTCAGACAACTCACCTTGGCACTAGTAGCACTGCAGGAGTCATCTTGGTACCAACTCTCAGCTCAGTTCTCAGCTCGACCCGTATGGGCCGTATGGCACAACATCTTCGGCACTTGAGCTCAGCACTTCGGCCTGCCACAACATATCATGGTAGGGAAGCTCTGTAACTTATTTTCTCTGCTCATTTCAATTATTTGCTCAGCTTCTCAACCCATTTCAACCATCCTCAGCACTAGAGCTCGGAGCTTGGCATAATAATGCAGCTCGGGATTCTGGGGAGACCCTTGGGCTTTTCATTTGTTCTCCACCTCATGATTGGCAATATGGCTATGCAACTGATGTTGAGATCTGTTCCCTAAATGAGGAGAAAGCTGTTCAAGCTGTTGTGGACCTTGTTGGGAAATTCTTCATCCTCTTAGTTGCCGGAGCTGCTCTCATTTTTGAGGTGCAAAGAAGTTCTAGATCAGAAGCTAAAAAGGAGGAACTACGTAAGAAAGAATTGGAGCTCGACAAAGAAAAATCACTCCAATGGAGTAGCGGCATCACAACTCAGTAGCAATTCAGTGTTCTGCGGTATTTGCTCGGCAGTGGGTAAACAACGCGTGATTTGCATCGATAAAGCTTGAAAAGCTACACAAACCAAAAGCTAAGAGAACTTTCTCTCTCATAATTTGTATATGTTAGAATATGTGAATTCATTGTCCATTAAATTTCAGAATTTAATAGCAGAATTCAATTGCAGTTGAATTGGCAATTCAATTGGCAATTGAATCCTGAGAATCAATACTATTCATGGCTATTGATTCTCCTGTAACCCTCTCTATAATGGAAGGCCTATATATATTGTCATCTTTCAGTATTCAGGGCAGAGAAGAAGTGAAAAGACAGAGAAGAAGGCAAGCAGAGAACAGAGAGAAAAAGGAAGAAGACAGTAGAGGTGAGAAATGAGAGATACAACTCAGATTATAGTGCAAACTGTAAGAGAGAAAAAGACAGACGGAGTACATTCGTAACCGATCCTTGGTGGTGTTCCAATGATCGTGTAGCCATTTTATCCTGGGAGATTGACGCCGGTGGAAAACCTACAACACTTTCGGTAGACGGTGAATCATTCTTAAGGAAATTGTAATTACAGGACTCGGTTTGCAAATTCTATTCCTGTTATTTCTCTTATTTTATTTTCTTGTAATTTCAAATTATTGTAATTGTTAAAAGTTAATAAAGATGTATTTTCTGGATCACCGAGCATGTATATATTTTATTTTGGCGTTAGATTGTTTCCCAACAGTATATAATCTCTTATATGAAAGTTTTGGGTAGGGAAAAGACCAAACTCTTTCTCTCTCTACGCATATTGTGTCCAGATGTGGGAGAGCATTTTAGAGTAGTAGCTTTAGGTGATAGCCACAGTGGTGGCGGTATTCACAAGGAAACGGTAAGGGTGGATAAGCTTGTCTAGCTTTGTTGGGCCTCAGGACTTTTTATTTTTGCGGTATTTGCTCGGTAAATCAATAATCCAGTTCGGCTTCTCAAAAAAGTCCATCTGCTCGGCATCTTAGCATTGTTATGCCCATTTTGTACGGGAGTTCTTTGTTGGAATGTTTAAGAAACCCTAGCAGTGGCGTCGCTCTCTTGCTCTCTCACTGCCTTTGAGGTTTTATTTCAATCTCTCTTATGTCTAAAAGATGATTTCAATGAATCTATTTTATAGAGGATAAAGATTGGGATCTACTATTTTCGTCCAAACTGACTGAACTATCAAGACTGGGTTCCACGTATGCTTGTACAAAAAAGAGGTGAGATATCCGCTGGTGGCTTTACACCGGTGGACCCTCCGACGATTAAGTCATGCAAGAGTTTTAGAGAGAGAGATGAACTTGATAGAGCAATTTGACAGAGTTTTCCTAGTAAAAGAGAGCATACATTTGCCTTTCTGAATGCTGGCTATTTATAGAAAAAAATATACTTGATCCGTTTTTGGAGTCCAACCAGACCCGAGCAGGTCAAGTTGTACTCCCTTTCTGATCAATGCATAGCAGTCAATAATCTGATGGTGACTTATCAGCGCCATCATTAGATCTTTCTACAAGATCTTTTTGTCACATCAAACAGTCCATCAGTACCCAGACCTAGTCTAGGCTAAAGTAACCCTTTTGACACCCTAGCCCTAGAGTGGGTCCAACTGCCTCTGATTTCTTATCATCTATTCCCGCTTCTGATTCGCATATCATGGCCACTGATCATCGCATATCGATCCTCAAGCTCGACCATCGAGATCATTCAAGTGATCCTGCTCGGACATGATAGCCGAACATTCTTCCTCCTAGTGCTGATCACTTCTCTTCGGGGTCAGGGCAGTCTCTCCCGAGCTCAGACCCATGGCTGTGGTAACCAAGTTGTTCCTCGGCCTCGCCTCTCTTGAAATCTTACGAGCTCGGGAGTTCGTGCACGCTCGTCCTACCTCCCGAGTTAGGGGATATACGCCGAGGTGCTACGCTATAGGGCATTCTACGTGTGTCACGTGGCTTGATTGGACTCTATCCTCCCACAATTGCCCCCATCATCTTGCTGTTGTTCGGGCACTCGAGCCACTAGAAGGTGATGTGATGACCTTACTCGATCTGTTGTTTCACCCCTTCATCGGGAAGTTTGTTGAGCAAGCTTTGCTGATGCACTATCTCTTAGCCCAATCGTACGCCAATTTCCACCTCCGCCACGTGGCAATCCCCCATCGGTTCTGCAATGCACTTAATGCGCGTATTAAATGCATACGACGTTAGTTTTACCTTGGGTACAGGAATTGTTAGCACAAATGCTTCATTAATTAATTTTGATGATTTTAATATTTCATTTCCTATAAATAAATATTCTTTAA
>JAOTRH010212464.1:0-10834 GCA_034768845.1 Heliamphora exappendiculata | reverse complement strand
AGAGAGAGAGAGAGAGAGAGAGAGAGAGGACTTACCTTGCAAAACGTGGCATATATCTTTTTAATACATTTTGAAAAGGAATGATGAAAATTAATTCAATATTAAATCGAAATTTCACCATTTTAACACATTTTTATATTGTAGAGTTGAAATTAAATTTTTTTTTGTTTTTAACTTTTGTCCATTTCTCCTTTCTCTCTTTTTCATTTGATAATTTTTTTCAAAACATCTCACTCTCTTATTCAAAGCACCAGTGGAAACCAAAGTACTCCGAAAGCGAAGAAGCAGGGCTATACATAGTGGATGGTTGTCTCAATGAGGAGCACAAAAGCTGATAATAGACATTAGCTACAGAGTGTAGTAGGCAAGCTATCAATAGCTAGAATCTGGCCTTTGAACCAACATAACTCAAGGTTCAGACCAGACAGTAAGGAAGCAATTATAAAGTACTCCCAATGTCACCGTTGTTGCCTGCTGTGCGAGATTAGTAGTAAAGGGTCGTAGCAGCAACAACTGGTCCTAAAGATTCTTAAGAATGCTGTAATACTCAGTAAGGACTCTCTCTCCAAATTGTTTCGTGGTAAAAAATCTCATACATCTCATAAACAAGAGAAACATTACTCTGATGCAAAAAAGAGACAGCAACGGAGTTCCATATCTTCTTATAAGTGTCACAAAATTCAACAATCGCTGCAATGTTAGGCTCCATACTATATCACAACCATCCCATAACACTAAAATCCTCACATATCCAATCTTCATATTTTGGATCTTAGGCAAAGGATTATCAGTCATATACTTCAATTTGTGCTTTCAATGCAAAAAATCTTGATTGCATGTACTCAATCTAAGTAATTCAATTCATTTGATCTTGTAGATGTAATAAATTTAGCCATATCTTCATCCCGAAGTAATAAGGCTTTTTGCCTACAGATAATTCAAAACAAAAGAGATGAAATCACGAGACCGAGAGAAAGGAAGATAACCAATGTGATGCGCTAAAATTGATCAAAACCACTAAGCCATCAAACCAAACCAAACCAGATCCGGAAGATATTGATTTGGACTAAACCAAATCAGATCTGGAAAAGATGAACCAAGGTGCCGAGTAGCAAACCAAAGGTGTAGTTTTGATGGAAAATGTTCAAATCAACCAAATCAACCCCTAATCGATCAAAACACTACAAAGCAAACCTTCAACTAGTATTTTCGGCCATGTGGAGAGGATTGAATGTATTAATTTTCAACAAAAAACCCACGAAGAACATGGATAAAAAAAACCAAATGTCGCGACCACCGAGAAAGATGAAACCAATTCAATCCACTACGATGCAATAATCGATCAATCTAACACAAATCAAACTTTCTAACAATAGTTTCAGCCCATATGGAGGAGATTTAAAGCATTAAATTGAGATAAACAAGTTGAAATCCATAGATTGAGAAAAACGAGATCGAAAAATTCGAAACCAGCAAACCCTTCAAAAAATTCGAAACTCACTTAAGATCTTCTCTAAAAAATGCACAAAAATCACGATATCATATTAGATATTGACTAGTTATAGTTATATACATGAACTAAAGATATATCTAATTTGCCCTAATGTACTTAGGAGAACCAAACAATCATGATTCGAATAGTGGATTTCGTTGGTATTCATACTACGTTGACGCTAGCATAATGTACGATGCAATAATGGATCAATCTAACACAAATCAAACTTTGTAACAATAGTTTCAGCCCATATGGAGGAGATTTAAAGAGTCAAATTGAGACAAACAAGTCA
Organism: Heliamphora exappendiculata; assembly: GCA_034768845.1. Classification (NCBI taxonomy): domain Eukaryota; kingdom Viridiplantae; phylum Streptophyta; class Magnoliopsida; order Ericales; family Sarraceniaceae; genus Heliamphora; species Heliamphora exappendiculata. Next base: position 9,047 of record JAOTRH010212464.1, on the reverse strand, counting down.
AAATCCATAGATTGAGAAAAACGAGATTGAAAAATTCGAAACCAGCGAAACGTTCGAAAAATTCAAAACTCACTTAAGATCTTCTCTAAAAAATGCACAAAAATCACGATATCATATTAAATATTGACTAGTTATAGTTATATACATGAACTAAAGATATATCTAATTTGCCCTAATGTACTTAGGAGAACCAAACAATCACATGATTCGAAGAGTGGATTTCGTTGATATTCATACTACGTTGACGTTAACATAATGTATGATGCAATAATGGATCAATCTAACACAAATCAAACTTTCTAACAATAGTTTCGGCCCATATGGAGGAGATTTAAAGCGTCAAATTGAGACAAACAAGTCAAAATCCATAGATTGAGAAAAACGAGATCGAAAAATTCGAAACCAGCGAAACCTTCGAAAATTTCAAAACACACTTAAGATCTTCTCTAAAAAATGCACAAAAATCACGATATCATAATAGATATTGACTAGTTATAGTTATATACATGAACTAAAGATATATCTAATTTGCCCTAATGTACTTAGGAGAACCAAACAATCATGATTCGAATAGTGGATTTCGTTGGTATTCATACTACGTTGACGCTAGCATAATGTACGATGCAATAATGGATCAATCTAACACAAATCAAACTTTGTAACAATAGTTTCAGCCCATATGGAGGAGATTTAAAGAGTCAAATTGAGACAAACAAGTCAAAATCCATAGATTGAGAAAAACGAGATCGAAAAATTCGAAACCAGCAAAACCTTCGAAAAATTCGAAACTCACTTAAGATCTTCTCTAAAAAATACACAAAAATCACGATATCATATTAGATATTGACTAGTTATAGTTATATGCATGAATTAAAGATATATCTAATTTGCCCTAATGTACTTAGGAGAACCAAACAATCATGATTTGAAGAGTAGATTTCGTTGGTATTCATACTACGTTGACGTTAGCATAATGTACGATGCAATAATGGATCAATCTAACACAAATCAAACTTTCTAACAATAGTTTCGGCCCATATGGAGGAGATTTAAAGCGTCAAATTGAGACAAACAAGTCAAAATCCATAGATTGAGAAAAACGAGATTGAAAAATTCGAAACCAGCGAAACCTTCAATAAATTCAAAACTCACTTAAGATCTTCTCTAAAAAATGCACAAAAACCACGATATCATATTAGATATTGACTAGTTATAGTTATATACATGAACTAAAGATATATTTAATTTGCCCTAATGTACTTGGGGGAACCAAACAATTATGCTTTGAATAGTGGATTTCGTTGATATTCATACTATGTTGACGTTAGCATAATGTCATGATGATGTCGGCTACTTTTGTGTTTTTAGGATTAGGAAGAAAAAGAATGAAGAAAGAGAGGAGAGGGAAAGAAAGAAGAAATAAGATAATAGGTTTAGAGTTTCTAAGCTGCTCATTTACCTAACTATTTATATTAAAGCAATAAAAAATCCGAATTACAGGAATACCTTCCAAGCATATAAACAAGAGAAGTAAGATAAAAAGTAACAGAATCCACAACGCAGACAACCTAGGCTGAATTTGTCGAATCCACATGCACCATTCTTTGTAATTCAACAAAGCGTGAATCCACAATGCTTCACATCGACAGAATCCACCGAAAGCAATCTTAGGAATCTAGTAAAGGTAACCTTAGGAATACACCTAAGACATGCAAAAATGAATTTCTTCTTATTAAGGTTTGAAGACTTGAGATAATTTATCTTCAATGTGTTTGTGCCTCTGCTCTGTATCTCTTTGATCATCTTCTGAACACAGGTATACCCTCATATTCACGAGAGGCCTAGGAAACATTCCCAGTTGAAAAGGGATGAAATCTATCTTATCCAAAATACAATTTTTTGGAGTCCAAAATATCACTCCTCTTGTACCCCACCACTCAAGCGGTCGGTTGAAATCCTGAATTCTGGTGTTGACTTTGCATGCCTATTTTTATCGAGTCTTCAAATATAGCACGAATTCCCATGCTTAAAATATAACTCCAAACTAAAATTTTGTTATGGGATGAATATTCCAAAGCTCCAAAACAAAGTTGACGCATGAGTGATAGCACTTTTATGATTGCTGAAAGATTTTCTTCATTGCAAAAGTTTCTTTGTTGCTTTTGACTGGTCTCCTGGTTGTGTTCTTGTGCCAATATCTGAAGCTTTTTCAACACAAATTATTAAATACAATTAAATTAGAATTTGTCTAAGAAAATTTCAAATATATTTAGAACTCTAAATGCTAACAAACCTTGTAGAAGGTGCAACAACTATTAATTGGGTAACCTCTCGGGGCACTTTGGAATGAGCTAACTTGTAACGGTAATTTTCTTCTTCTAAACATTCTTTATAGGCATATCTTTTAATTTGGTATAACAGGATAACATTTCATTTTGAATTTCTACTCATAATTTGAAAACAAAGTGATTAGCAATATGACATAGATCGTTATTAGACAAAATACTAGATTTTTAACCTTGCAAAGTTATCAAATATACTAGATTTTTGTTGCATGAGATTAGTGCCAAACATTTGTTAGCTACGTATTGGTCTCATCGATTTTTGGCATCTATGTTGCTTTGAAAATTGTCACGAGGGTTTGAATGTTGTTTATGTCATCTTCAAAGGAATGCATTTTATTTCCTCTTTAAATGAGAATGCACAAAGTCATGGACCCTTTTAACAAATTTAACTAACTCTCCAATGGATGAAAATATTAATCTCAATTTTCTCAAAACAATAATTTCAAGCCCCAAGCAACTTGAATTTTGTAGTGGTTGTGCAGTACGGTTTTTTTTCCCTGAATGTAAGCGGAAAATTTATTTTTAAAAAACAAGATATTACAATAAAGATTAGAAACACAGCCACTCAGGCTGACAACCCACAGCCCACAGTCAAAATAAATATACAAACCTAAGATACACATGACCCACAAGAGATGCCAATGCATAAACTGGGCACTACATAGGCCACTAAACAAAAAGGCCAAGGAAGAGAATTGAGAAGATGGATTGAGGCTAATCTTTTATATGGATAATGGAAAGAATTTTAATTTTTGCACTTAGCTTTCTTTGTTCTCATCCCTAGAGGCAGAATTTGATTTACATTTACCTTTTATTTTTACCTTATCAAACTTAATAGTAGGGGCATGAGTCTCCAAAATGGACTCCTTTGGAGACATGATATGATCGACTTCTTTAACATTTTGTTTTCCCTCACTATTGTCTTTCCCCAAGCTTTGAAAGGATATGAAAGACATTTGAAACTTTTGGAATAGAAGATGTAGAAGGCTCAACAAGCTTTCTAATTAGTTGTTTTTGAGAAACCTAATCTTTCTCCTTCACATCGGCCCATTCATTTGATATTTCAATGGAAATGTGATTCTCTTCTTTCTTCCTCCACTCTTGGTTTGAAGTTTTCAGCCCATCGTTTACATTCAACAATTTCTTTTGGTTGTGACCAAATATTTCACATTTAGAGCACCTTTAAGGTACCCCCGAATTTCATACTGTTCTCCATCTTCTAGGTTTATAATAAAGGATTTTGGAATTTCTTTCTTATCTTGAATCTAAATGCAAACCCGGACAAAAGTTATCCTACTCTTAGATTGAGATAGCAATTTCTCTCGCCCCGTCCTCACATGTCCCCGCCATGCTTTGTACAGGTTTTTCCCACCTTTCGATAACAAATGGGATAGAGACGGTATTTGTTTTCCAGCTTCCTTTTCCCTTGCCTCGCCCCCGATTAAATAAAATAAATATTTTAAAAATATGAATACTTGTATAAAATATATATTTTATAAATATAATAAGTCTAAAATATTCAAATATTATATTTATCACTAATTTTTTTCTCTTTTCTTATATTTTGTATTTTTAGTCTTATTGATTCATCAACCATTATTTTTTATTTATTATATTATTTATAAATCTTATTAATATCACTATTTTAAACCTTAAAAACTATTTCTGAAATATCTCCGTCTCCGTTCCGTTCCCCGCTATTTTTTCAATATTTTTTCCCGTTTCCTCCCCGATTAAATAGGGGACAGAGATGGAAGAACTCATCTCCGACCCCGCTCCGCCTCATTACCATCTCTACTTTTGGAGGCCCCGTTTGATAGGAGTTTTGGAGCATTGGACTAGACTACTAATCCAGTGGATCCAACAATATTGTGTATGGTTTTCACTTTTTGTGACTATGAATTTATATGGACTACGGATCACATTGATATGCTGGATTCAGAAACCCAATTGATGTTGGGCATTGCTAACCCATTCGAAAGGGATTGAACTCCCATGACCATGTTACCCATGCTCCTTTTACTTAATACCAAATGTGCCCCTTCTCTCTTCTCTGTTTGCTTGACCCTAAATGAACCCCTCCACCCCTCACCTTCTTTATCTTCTTTGTCGATATTTTTGAAATCCAGTCTTCATCATTTTTTTCTTGAGCAGAAGTGCTCTTGTTTTTTTCCCTATCATGGAAAACCCTAACACGCATTTGTGTATCTTCTCTCCTAAAACTTGCTTCGATCCCAAAACAACCTAGGCATCAATCCTTTATTGTAGTTTTTTTGTACGAACGGCATTGTTCGCAGTAATGATGATTGAATTAATATCCCATGAGAGAGAGAGAGAGAGAGATATTGGGCTTAGTTGTGCTGCAAAGTGGGTGTTTAGGTGTGCTGGGACAATGAACTAGTGGAAGGAAAAAATTATTTATTTAATGAAGGGATAAAATTAGAAAGTAATAAATTTAATCCAATCTCATATTTCTAAATCAAGCTAGTTATAGTTTAGTCCATTACCTAATCCAATGTAAATCAAACATGTAAAATTTAATCCAACCTTATTACTAATCTGACCCCATTCACAATCTTTATACTAATCGTACCTCATTGTTAATCCCATTTAACCTACATCAGTTATCAAACGCGCTGAGAGTGTGTTGGTTCATCCACATACAAAGGCTTACCAATAATATTGACCAAATAACCGATTCTCTCCTCCGTTCACAATTGGAGGGGACATTATATAGTTATACCCCATGACGGCACACTTGAAAAGCCACTTTTGCATAGCGACATCCCCTAGTTGCCACTTTCTAATTAGAAAATATCTCCTCCCACAATGGTATGTGCCATTATCAAGAATGTCATCAAGGACATCTTCATTCTTAAATTTGAAAATAAAGTATCAATTCTCAAGTGATACAACATCCTGAATAAGTTTTTTCCGCATTCTTTTGGCTCATGCTTTAATATAATGGAATGAGAACATCTTCTCAATAAAGTTACCAACCAAATCATGGTCCTATCGAGCCTCATTTGGTAGAGAGAGATTGCTCAAGAGAGGCAAAACCAGAGTCTTTCTTTCCTAGTTGGATGACCCACATTTAACGCACAAGTAGAAGTGCCTTTGACGCTATCTGTAGTTTCCATCAAAGTTGGCCATTCGTCAATATTCATCAACGCTCCATCTGACTTGTTGAAATACTCATTTGCTACACAATTTTTTTTAGTATCACACATAAGGTTCAATTTCTTCCATGGGATACAAAATCCCCATTTGATAGGGATTTCGGGGGGCCTTCAAAGCTGGTTGAGCAATGGAGAGCTTCATTTCCTACTTCCGCATCAACTTGCGCATGGAAATCTCTCAACGAGATTCTCTTAGATGAACTTTTGGACTTATTAAAAGATTTCTTACTCATCTAGAGTACCTTAATTGAAACAATCAACCCCAAAACCAAGAAGAGTTAGAGGAACAAAGAAGATTTGGGGCATACCAGATCTCGATCTAGGTCTCCTCTCAGTTTCTCATGCGGTCTCTAAAATCTTAGTTCTCGCAAGAAGCAGACTCTCGCAAGTCCACTGGAGGCAAGGCTTCTTGAAATCAAGTAGCTACTAAGGCGGAGCTACTGATTTGGAAGCTTCTGTTCCAGAGGTTAGTGAGTGAAATTCACATAGGACTGACTTCAAGAGAGTGGTAGAGAATATGTGCTGGGAACGGAAATCTATTTTCTAGGTTGCTCCTACCGGCTGAGTTGTGGAGAGGGAAGTCGTCATTGTTCAGCTCAACATTGCACATTCATCCACACATTCCGTGGTGTTGTAGGTCCTTGAAGCAAGAATTGAAGCTCTCCAAATTTGTGTTGCTCAATAGTTTTTGGGTTTTTCCCCTCTCTATCAGACCAGACTAATTTTCTTCTTATCTTTATCAATTACTCAAAGATGGGATCGAGGTGGCTTCAGATCGGCAATGACAGTGACAACTACTGCCTTTTTGGGTTGAATGGAGATGGTAGCTGTGATTCCTTAGGTTGATTGGAGGTGGCAGCCGTAGACGGGTGGTTAGTCGCAGTGAAAATGTTCCGTGGCAAAAGAATCATCTTTGACTAGCGGAGAAAATCTAGTGTGGAAAGAGGAAACATTGAGAATGCTTAATTGTTTGATGGAAGATGAAGATACAGAAATCATAGAAGATGAGAGGATGCACTTGATGGAGTAGATAAAAAAGAAAGAGTGGATCCATGTGTTGCTAACAAATGAAAGAAAATGACTTAAATAAATAAATAAAATAAAAGAAAGGTTACATTCCAAAAAAAAAAAAGAAATTTTTTTATCTCAATAACAAGATTAAACTCATTCACTCAATATAATGGTCTACTTCACCCCATAACTTAATCCTATATTTATATGCATTCAAAAAAATCCTAATTGAAGCTACCAAAAATAAAAAATTGCGATCGAGATAAACCCTAATTTAAGTTACAAAATTTAGAGGATTTCAATAGAATCAAAATAGGTAACATTGCTAAAAATACTAAATTTCTAAATCTTAAATAGCTTCATCATTTGCCTTCATCAACTAGTTTGGGCGTTACACACAAATCAGCTACATTAATTTGTAATGAGCAATCATGAAAGAAAGAATAGCATTTTCTATGTTGTGTTCTTGTATACTATAGTTGGTTTTGTCTTTTTGACTTTTGACTAAGGAAATTTGACACTATGATTCTTTTGTACCGAGAATACAAAAACATATATGTTACAAAATCCATGTATAACCGAACATATATAGTCATGTTTGGCACTTGGATCGCTTATATGACTCCATCACCCCCCTTTGGAAGCTGCACAAGAGATTGGTTGCGGCTGGTGTTGGCCCATTTGTGGCGACACTTGGATCGCTTGTATGACTCCATCACCCCCTAAGCTAAGTCTAAGTGGGGTACATTTGGATGCTCGTCATCGTACTTCATCCGTGCTAGGATGCATTTGCCCTCCAATCGAGCCCGCCTCTTCCTTGTGACATTGGCTCCGCTTGTTATGGGTTGTTTACCTGACCTTTGCTGAGCAGCACTCAGTGGTTCTTAAGGTCAATCAAATGCCCTGACATCACTGTTGTCCTTGAAACTATACAAAGAAAAATTGGAAGCTTAAACTGTTCCACTGTCTCATAAGATTAGAAACTAGAATGGCAGAACAAAATATCTGGACACCTACCGAAATTGAACATGTATACTGAAATCCATTAGCATTCATCGGTATGGCTACACACACACATATATATGTATATGTACATATATAGATATAGATTTAAGACAGTTTAAAGCAATTGCGGCCTGATAGCTGAATTGGTTCTTGAGGAGATATTTAAGGGTTTTTGTGCTTGCCCATGAAACCCAAGTAAAGGAACTATTGGTCATTAATCGATATAGCAACGACATGGTCTATATGCACAGCAAGAATGACTATTTAATGTTAGCTTTCATCATTTTATTGTTGCTCCTTTTGTTGTTGTGGCCTTTACCTGATTTTTAAGAATGCGCAAGTTTGTTGATGCATATATCATGACTCGAGTTCTTTCTTCCTTGTTCTGTGAAGGTTTTGGATACTCGAGGCAGATTATTGACAGCATTGGGCTATGGATTGTGGCCTTCTATGGTCCTTCTTTCCGAAATCATCCAAACATTCATTTTGGCCGATTTCTGCTACTATTACGTGAAAAGGTATGTTGGTGAAAATTACCCTTGTAAGCATTGTTTCTTGACAAGAATGTTGAACATCATTGTTCTTCCGGTTGCAGTATTCTGGGTGGCCAGCTCGTGTTACGCTTACCTTCCGGAGTGGTGTGAATTCGGCCATGAATCGTTCTCTCCACAAATAACTTATAATCGGGTGTGCGGATCCACGGTTGGTTTCAAGTTATTTCTTCTCTTATTGTCAGTAAAATCTTGTTTTCATGCTGCCAATGGGGAGGAGTGCTAGTTATTTGTGAAGGTGGGGAATTAATGCAATGGGTACTAACTTTTTACTCAATTGGTATCTAATCTAACTTCTGCAAAAATGTTAGTATACAAATGTTGCTCAAATGTCAAAACGCAAGAGATTAGTTAAGCCCCTCTGTCTAGGATGTCTGAAAAGTTTAACTTTTAAGAGATTTAGCTTTTATAAAAAAGAGAAAATTTAGATTGTTTTGGATAATTTGTTTAAGTAGCCTTTTTTGCTTGTTGAAATATCTAATATGTTATTACTTTTTGTTTTCTTGTTGTGTGCAGAATAAATAATCATTTTTTTTAGCTTTTAAGAGTAGAGTTGGATTATTTAATTGAAATTATTATAGTAATTTCATTTTAAAAAATAAAGTGTTAAAATGTTTATAGGCTTTTTGGTTTTGAAAAAAGTATACAAAAAAAGTTACAGGTTTAAGATATACAACTAATATAGCTTAAAATCTACCTTTTTTCTCTTAAAAAAAATCAGTTTTTTAAAGATTCCAAACAGGGATAAGGGAATGAACGTGAGTTCTACATATATGCGCATCAAAGAACATGTTTTACACATTTGTAATTTTAGACCTTGTATGATAAAGATGAACAAAGCACATAGAACAAAGAACATAACTCATTTGTAACCTTTTTTCGTATTTGTAACCCGAAGAGCGGCGCTTAGGTCGAGATGATGGAGTTGTTGGTAAAATAGTTTTAATATATATATA